>CM038555.1:26576188-26811981 GCA_021527575.1 Ensete glaucum
GTCTTTCTTTGCCCTTGCACTTCTTAAGGGTCTTACTAGTCTTCCTTTTCTTTTTGGTCTCACCAATGTAGAGAACTGGCTTCTCCTTCTTGATGACACTCTCAACTTCCCTCAACATATTGAGGAGTTCCAAGAGAGTCACCTCAATTAAAGTTAATAATGAATTGTGAAAAGGAATCCGGTAGGGACTGAAGTATAAGATCAACACACAGGTTATCCTCTAGGACTATCTATATACTTCACAAAGTGAGTGATCTCATTCTCACTTATCCTTTCCTCTAGCGTCAGCATAATCATGTTAAGGACATATATGATTTTATTTTCCACGAGAACAATTCTTGAAATGCAAAGTTTTTGAACCAATGAGATGGTTGGCATCAAGTATGCCTTTTTCGGGTTTTTCTTGGCAACCTTTATCTTATTCGATCTTTCTTTGCCCTTGCCCTTCTTAAGGGTCTTACTGGCCTTCCTTTTCCTCTTGGTCTCACCAATATAGAGAACTGACTTCTCTTTTTTGATGGTACTCTTAGCTTTCCTTAACATATTGAGGAGCTCAGGTAGAGTCACCTTAAACTTATTCATATTAAAGTCAATAATGAATTATGAAAAGGAATCTAGTAGGGACTGAAGTATAATATCAACATATAGGTTATCCTCTATAACTATCTTTATACTTCACAAAGCGAGCGATCTCATCCTCGCTTGTCCTTCCCTCTAGCATAAGAACAATCGTGTTAAGGACATATATGATTTTCTCTTTCATGAGAACAATTCTCAAATTCTGGAGCCTTTGGGCCAATAAGGCGGTTGGCATCACGTATGCCACATAGGGGTTTTGCTAGCGACAAAAAAGATATAGTATAGATAAATAACATGCAGACTTTATAGAAAAAACTAATTAAGATATGGACTTCTATCTTAATGTACTCCAATTATTTTCCTAGCGAATCATGCAACACCCTCGACACATGAGATGAAAGTCTCCGATAGACTCTTAGTGGGGATCGGGATCCAATCGGCATCTTAGTGCAACCTCGAGGGACTCGACCGATTACACTAAGCCCAAAAGGTAGGCAACTCTTGTCAATCATAACTCCTTATGATTCTCGTCATGTTCAGCTTCCGAATCATCATGGTCTCAACTGCTCGACCAACCATGAAGTTTAGTTAAGTTATCACCATCGTTACAAGATGAGTCTGATTCGATATATATGCCCTCGACTGCTCGACCAAGTCATATCATGTCCTTAAGTTACCGGTGACATCTATATATCGTAGGCAAAAACTCGATAACGTAGATAGGTGAGCATCAAGTGACTCGACTAACTCAACCTATGTCGTAATTCAATTTCTTCATATAACGACGGAAGGCCACGTGGGTCAATCTTATTGCCTCATACTTACCAACTTAATATTAATGTAGGAGGGGTTTTTTTTATTTTGTCCCGATCTCCTAATATGTCATGTCACACACATATATATTTAATATATATCTATATCACATGTAAATATAAATACATATATATAGTAGTTGTATAACATATCACATATACAAGCCACACCAGATTATCATGAGTCGTCACCTAGTATGATTAAGCCCGAGCCAATGGGCCTAATCACTCACAATAAGATCTATATGTGCATCGACACATCTTTATGCCCTGTGATTGTTGATCTCGACATCATCAGTTATGTCGGATCCTCCTCGTATCACCATACGTCGTGATATCCTGCCATGGCATTGTGGGTCCCACTATCACCTCCACGCTCCCATCGTGCCTCTTCATGTAATTATAGATAATCACAGGCATGCAAGCTCGATAATAAACGAGAAAAATGGAGGCTCACAGGACCCAATAATAATAATAATAATAATCATAGTTATACACATCACAACACATGGCTCATGATCATCCATCCACATCATACATCACATGTACATCACATCATATATAGGATTACTAGATATATAATAATTAATTAAAATATTTAATTAATTATTTTTTTAGAAATCAAGACATATTCAGAATTTTCAAAATTATCAAGGGTATTTTTATAAATCTGGATGAGATAGGACAATCCTTAGAATTTTCAGAATTATTGAGGATATTTTGGAAATTTTGTACATAAGGATAGTCCTCGAAATTTCTCGAATTCAAAGGGGCAGGATCATCCTTTTCACAAAAGGATTGCCCTAACCCCTCTTGCCCCCTCTACGTCGTCGTCGTTGCCCCTATGCAGGCGGTGACTTCCCTTGCCCGCCGACACCCACTCTCCCGACGCCTTTGTTGGCGGTAGCCCTTGCGGTGGCCGGCCACTCCTTGCAGTGCCATCGCAGTGGCTATGCTGGGCGGTCACCTATGTGTTGCTGTGGTGCCCTGGCAAGATCCAACCGCCTTGCAAGGGGCCTTGGCCACAGTCGATCACCCTTTTGCAGGGGGCCTTGGCCACAACCGGTCACCCCCTTGCAGTTGGCCAGGCCGTGGCCAGCCACCCCTGCAGATGGCCTAGCCATGATCGGCTACCCTCTGTCCTCACTGCGTTTGCTACAAAAACGTAGTAAGAACACGTAGAATGATTCTATATGATTCAATCTCATTACACATACTTTAAAACCAATCTTTCGCACAGAAACCTTGGCTCTAATACCACCATTGGGAAACCTCAATGAAAGCATCAAATGCGCAACAGAAATCAAAACAAAAAATTAGTTTTTTATACAGATCAAATCATCATGCAAAAGATTGGGGTCGTAAGAAAAATGCAAAAACCAAAAAACCACAATGGGTGATAGATTGTTTTTGCCTAAGGAGATCATATATCCCTATATTTCTAGATTTGGATGGAGAGGATGAAGGAAGTCAAGCGTCTTCCTCTCTAGTGGTAACCACAAGATGGATCTCTGTAGCAAAACTCCTCCAATCTGATATCGCAACTCTTGCACAAAGGGAGAGAGGATAATATAAGAGGGAGGCCAAAGCTACAGCCTATCAACTATGAGTCTGCCCTCCTATTTATAGAGAGCCACCAAAAACCCTAGGGCTCTTGCCTTAGTGGGTATTGGATCTTCATCCAATTACCCACTAATCTTATATTATTGAATCTCTATCCAATAATCTTCTTAGGCCTCTAATTGAGTCTCAAGCAAGGAGCCCAACAACATAGGGCCTCATCTAATGAGAATAGGGGCTAATTGGATCTCCATCCAATCCTCTATTTACTAAAGCATCCACCATATATATGACCCTCTAGGCCCGATACTGAGCTGGTCGTGAGTCATCCCAACAGAACTCCTTCTGATATAGTAAATTATTATCTCCATAATAATTCACTTGACTCATCGATTATGGACGTACTAGGCCATTACGCTATAATCCCTAGATGGTACAAGGGGATCGAATCCATCAGACTTATTTGTCAATAGTTATCATGTATCTATAATCCCTCATCCAACTAATATCATAGAAATCGTATATTGGACATAGTACTACCAGATTACATACAGAATCAGTTTGTCTTGCTTTAATAGGATTCTACTAGAGAACTCTTTCTCTCTCAATCTGAATGACCCTAGCCAGGGATTTGTCTGAGCAAGCACATATAGGATATTTCTCTCATGATATCAGGATTGAATGATCCTCTATTGACACTTAATTGTATTCGTAAGGTTGGCTACTAATCCCGATAACCAAATATACTAGATCTAGAACTTTTCAAACCTATAAGTCTAGCACCAAAGAACGGAGTACTCACACAAGGTATCCTTGGTGTCTCAAGTCAAAGGACCAGATACATAACTGGGACTATGGAATCGCTGTTTGATATTAGGTATCATCAACTATACAACATTCCATAAGCCGATCAATCAGTGAACTCATTCTTCAATTAGCATATGTACTATATCCTTAGTGTTGCCACATAAGTGACTATGAGACTAGCCACCTCTATCATATGGACAAATATATAGTATACCGATCTGTCCGGTTATCTCGATGTCCCTCTCGAGTAACCTATGATTGAGATTGTTTAGGATATGTGTTTAAAGGTAAATTGATCTCATTATCATGATCTTATCATGAACTGATTCCCATTACACAAAACAAATGACATCATAATATATATATATATATATATATATATACAACAGATAATATAATGTGAGAATATATCAATATTACTTATAAGCAAAAAGATCGCACAGTGTGTCACACGTGCCATCACTCACATGATTGGCTTACAGGGCACCTATAACCAGCAGATTCAAGAGAAGAAGAAAGCATTCAAGCAACTTGGGATGATTCGAGCGTATCAGAAGATGTAGAGCAAACCAACAATAACGAAATGATAAACTACACATTAATAGCCCTTAATGATGAGATATATGACTTACCGAAGCATCTTTTTTCTATGATAAATTATTTAATACATTTCATGATTTATATAATGAACATAAAAAGGTTAGTAAGAAATATTAATCACTAAAAAAGGATCATGCATTAATTACTAGTAAATTTAAAACTTTATATAAAAAATCAACATCATATACTCTTTGCTCTAAATGTGAAGAGTTAGATGCACTAAAAAAGAAAAATATATTATTATAACAAAATCTTAGAAAAGTTTAAAATTAGAAATAAATCATTAAAGATGATTCTTATCAGCCAATGTTGTCTCTATAGAAAGAAAAGAATCGATTTCATAAGTAGTAATACCCAACAAAAGCCAATAAAATTTGTAAAATATTCCATACTTCATATTCTCCCCAAAGATAAATATAACTTCTATGGAAGAATTGATCATTTTGCTTATATGTGTTCTTTCAAAAAATATAACTCACATAAATTAGTTTGGGTTCCTAAATGAAAATCAATAACTTAATGCCAAAGGTTAAGAGAGATAGATCTAACTATGAAGGGCCCAAAGTTAAATAGGTACCTAAAGTAAACCCCTTTTTTTGTAAGTATATCTCCAAATAAGAGATAAAGAGTAAAAGATGGTATCTTGATAGTAGATGCTCAAGACATATGACCGGAGATCCAACATAATTTTTAAAGTGCACTAGCCGAGACGGATAGTATTATCACGGACTTAGCTGAATTTGCCTAAGTCATGTGGCACCCTAGTGGCACTCTCTTAGACTTAGCTGAAATTGCCTAAGTTATGAAGCAACCTTGCCTATTGTTCCATACTTAGCTGGGATTGCCTAAGTTTGTCCGCAAAGGGTCAGCCCTCTTACAACCTCTTACGGTCCCGTAGGACCTGCAAAGAAGAAGTTGATTAGCTTAGAATGTTGGCATAAAAACTATAATTATACAATCTATTATGCAGAAAAAACTATTATGCCAGGATTGCAATCAAATAATACTAGATCTGTTTACGATGCGTACATTTAGATGCCATCTGATTGAGATCCAATTAGATCTTCAAGAGCACCGCCAATTGAATCTGAATAACGTCAAGGTATCGATCTGCAAGAGGAAATAGAATAGATCTAGACCCCTTCTCCTCTCTTCCTATCCTTTCACAGGACCACCTTAATTGATGGGTTTTTTTCTTTAGAGATCAAGAGGATAACCGTAATCTCTTGATCTAGATCAAGAGGATAACTGTAATCTCTTGATCTATTCACCCATTTGTCATTCTTTGTTATGTCGTGCATATCCGTGCCTTGGGTTTAGAGTAGGTCTTATCTATTTATAGACGAAAGCAGAGGGTCTAGGGTAAGCTATTAGGAGAGTTCCTTCCATCAAGGGCATCCCCTAAAATATCCCAATATAATATGGACTTTATTTAATATTGGCTAATATCTTTTATCAAAATCCAAATAATCCATAATATATCTTATTCAATTAATAAAAGGCCACAAAATCTTACATTCTCTCATTTGGCCCAGTAATTGATAAGATATAAAAGATATCCAAAATCAAAATAAATAAAACAAAATTTATTTGAAAATAATTTTATATAATTGGATTCTGAAAATTTTGAAAAGTATTTTATACATGGCCATGATTTTAAAAATAAGCCAATAAGTCCAATAAGCATAATAATACTATATTCAGTCCAACTATTAATGTGAGTCATAGCGGTTGTATGTCATCAATGTCACACTTCCTTTTATATACTATAACACTATTATTCTTTCCTTGTATAGTCTATAATGACCCCTGTAATTTGTTTTGTCAATACAATCATGTTTCTTGCATTCGACCATAATATGCATAAACATAAACACAAACAGGATAGCAAAAACAAATAACTTTAATTATGCAAAAGAAATGTCAATAATAGCATCCACTTAAACATGCATCGCCATATCCTTTATGGCTTGCTCACAAGCCCCATTCTAGGAATATGTTCTTTAAATGTTTTACACTGCAAAGCTTTAGTAAATGGATCAGCAATCATCATAGTGGTGCTCAAATGTTCAATTGACACTTGTTGTTTCTGGACTCGTTCTCTAACCACCAAGTACTTTATCTCAATGTGCTTGGAACCACTAGAGTACTTTCCATTCTTAGAGAAGAAAACTGCTACAGTATTATCACAAAAGATCTTTAGTGGCTTGGCAATTGAGTCGACCACACCAAGTCTTGAGATAAAATTTCGCAGCCATAAAGCTTGATTTGTGGCCTCAAAGCATGTCACAAATTTAGCTTCTATCGTAGATGATGTAATAAATGATTGTTTTATACTTTTCCAAGAAATTGCCCCACCAGTCAACATGAACACAAATCCTGAAGTGGATTTTCTGCTATCGAGATAATTTACAAAATCAGCATCTGAATATCCTGTTACTTCAAGTTGATCTGACTCCCTATATATGAGCATATAATCTTTTTTCCATTGCAGATATCTCATTACTTTCTTTGCAACTTTTCAACGTTCCATTCCTGGGTTACTCTGGTATCTACCCAACATTGCCACTGCAAAACTGATATCTGGCCTTGTACAGGTTTAAGCATATAATAGACTTCCAATTGTGCACCCATAAGGAATATTCTTCTTTTGATCCATTTCTAAGTCATTCTTCGGGCACTGGTTTTGGCTGAATTTTTCACCTCTAGTAATAGGTGTATCATTGGCTTTACAAAGCTGCATATTAAACCTTTCCAAGATACGATTAATATAACCTTTCTGAGACAATCCTAACAAACCTTGAGATCTATCCCTGAATATCTCAATGCCAATAACATATGATGCCTCATTCAAATCAACCATCTTAAAGTTCTTGTTAAGAAATATTTTGGTTTCATGCAACAAACTAAGATCACTACTGGCAAGTAATATCATCCACATATAAGACCAATATAATAAACTTACTCTCACTAACCTTCAGATATATACACTGATCAACAGTATTTTCCTTAAATCCGAAGGAAGTAATGGTATCATGAAACTTTATATACTATTGTCTGGAAGCTTATTTAAGGCCATAAATGGATTTCTTAAGTTTGCAAGCCCAACTTTCCTTTCCCTTTTCTATGAATCCTTTAGGTTTTTCCATATAAATTTCCTCATCTAATTCCCTATTCAGAAATGTTATTTTCACATCCATCTGATGTAACTCAAGATCATAATGAGCTACTAATGCCATGATGATTCTCAATGAATCCTTTCGAGAAACTGGAGATAAGGTCTCATGGTAGTCAATGCCCTTTTTTTGCGAAAAACCTTTGGCCACAAGTCTAGCTTTATATCGTTTGATATTGCCCACTGAGTCACGTTTAGTCTTAAAAACTCATTTACAACTGACTCCTTTACAATTATTGGGTAATTCAATAAGTTCCCATACACCATTCTGGTCCATTGATTTTAACTCATCTTTTATTGCATCATACCATTTTTCAGAATCATTACTTTCTATGGCTTGTGAAAATGACATGGGGTTTCTTTTCATTCCTATATCAAAATTTGATTCTTGTAGATATACTACATAATCATCAGAAATGACATATTTCCTTTTTCTTTGAGATCTTCTCAAATCTGCCAATTATGATTGTTCTACAAGACTATCAGTAGCGACATCAACATCATGTGAGAATTCATCAATGTTATTTTGTTGTTCACCCTCATCAATTCTATCATTGATTTGAGGAATAACAATTTCTCGAATAGGGGATAATATAGGAGAAGCCTAAATCTCCTTAATATCAAAATTAATCCTTCGAGATTTTTGACTCCCACTGATTTCACCATTTTCTAGGAATTTTGCATTACCATATTCTACTATCCTCATATTATGATTAGGGTAATAAAATCTCTATCCCTTGGATATTTCTTGGTAACCAATAAAATATCCAGAAATTATTCTTGGATCCAATTTCTTTTCATGTGGATTGAATACTCTTATCTTTGCAGGACACCCCCAAATATGTAAATGTCTCAAACTGGGTTTCCTACTAGTCCATAACTCAAATGGAGTTGATGGAACTGATTTACTATGAACTCTATTCAGGATATACATAGCTGTCCTAAGAGCATCACCCCACATTGACTCAGGTACAGAGGAATAACTCATCATACTCTTAATCATATCCATAAGAGTACGATTTAGCCTTTCAGCAACACCGTTCTACTATGGCACACTTGGTAATGCATACTAAGCATAAATACCTCGCTGTTCTAGGAATCTAGCAAAAGGACCAATATTCTAACCGGATTCATCATATCTGCCATAAAATTCACCATCCCTGTCAGATCTGAAAATTTTAACTTTTCTATATAATTGTCTCTCGATATCATTTATGTATACTTCAAGAATGTCAACGACTTGAGACTTTTCATGTATTAGATAAACATAGCCATATTTGGACAGATCATCTATAAATGTGATGAAATACCTTTCTCCACTAAAACAAGGAATATAAAGTGGTCCGCAGATATCAGTATGAATAATTTCAAAAAGTTCTTTCCTTCTTGTGGCATTTTTCTTTGTATGCTTAGTTTGCTTTCCTTTAATGCAATCTATGCAAACATCAAAATCAATGAAGTCTAAATTTTTCAAAATATTATCCTTCACTAATCTTTCAATCCTTTCCTTGGAGATATACCCCAAACGTCTATGCCAGAATATAGGTCTTTCATTATTGGAAGTACATTTCAATCCAAGACTTGATTACAGGGTCAATAATGTATTCGCAAACTCAAGATTCAAATTAATTCTGTACAAACCATCACACAGAATTCTAGAACCAACTTTTATTGAATCATAAAATATGTTGAGTTTATCATTACCAAAAGAAACACAATATCCTAACTCATCAATTCTAGATAGAGAAATTAAATTTTAGAAATTATATGAACAAAACATGTGTCTTCCAAATCCATCAGATAACCCGTCTCTAGGTGTAAGCAATAAGTCCATACTGATACCACTTTTACTTTGATACAATTTCCCATAATTATGAATCTTTCATGTTCTTTTGGTTTCCGGATTGAAAGAAATCCCTGCATATTATTAGTAACATGAGTTGAAGCGCTAGATTCAATACACCATGTATTAGAAGGAACTTCTGCAATGTTTGATTCAAAACATACAAAGGTTAAGTTTATACCTTTTTTTTTTCAAACCAAGTCCTATGTTTAATGCAATCCTTCTTTACATGTCCTTTCTTGCCACAAAAGAAGCACTTTACTGTAATAGCTTTCTTTTCAATAGTTTGTCTAACACTTCCAGACCCGGTAAATTTCTTCGATGGATGACGCTTCAATTTTCTTTTCTTGTTACTAACTCCTTGAGTAGTTGTCAGTACATTATATGAACTTTCCTGCTTTAATCTTAATTCTTCCTGAACACACATACTAGTTAACTTATTCAAGTCCCACTTATCCTTATTTGTATTGCAGTGAATCTTGAATGGGCCAAACTGAGAAGGAAGAGAATTAAGAATGAACTGCACAAGGAAAGATTCATCAACATTCATTCCCAACGTCTTAAGTTTTACAGCTTTGTCAGCCATATTGAGGATGTGATCCTGAATTCCTCGAGTACCATTATACTGAGCTGTAGTCAGTTCTTTCATTAATGTGCCAGCCAATGACTTATTAGCAGATTTAAATCTATCTTCGATAACTTTTAAATATTCACGTGCGCTAGATGCAACCGGTAATGAAGTCTTCATATTATTTGCAATTGTCATCTTTATGAACATTAAACTGAGCCTATCAGATCTTTCCCAAGCTTTCATTTCATTAACTTGTTCCACAGTACTTTTATCAGTTAATTCTGTGAGCTTTTCAACAAGCAATGCCAAATCAAGATCTAGTATACTCAATGTAAATTGCACATGCTCTAACCATTCTGAATAATTTGATTCAGAGATTACTGGGACATTAGAAGCATAAGAATGTATAGATGGGAATACCACTGCAGAATATAAAATAACATTAATGCTTTGAGTTTTACCGAAATATGATAAACTATTAATATCATCAATATTTAACCTTTGGGTAAAAATATTGACATATCTAGTGTTCATACAAGATCATTTATGGAGGACTGATACCATCCTTGTGGAATAGTTTTGCTACCTTTGGGTATACAATTCTAAACTACAAGGATATCCAAAATAGTATCATCCTACCCCATCACATAATTATTTGAAGTAGATTATCCTTTGGGATTATCTAAATCTCCTACTTATGCATGTAATTTTAAATATTATTTCTTTAATGTCATTGAGGACTTGTTCCTTAATGTAATTTTATAAATCATTGATCTAGGCCACTTTGGTGACTACAAGACCAATGCAGTAATATAAAATATAAATTAAATTATCCTATGAATGACAAGACTTTAATTGTATTTCATGTCCTATAAGCCTACCATCCCAGGCTACTTTGGCAGCTACCGGTCAGGTATAACTTAAGGAGATGAACTACAAATAATATTCATCAAGTTCATTTAAACTAATTCATGCTGAGATAGTTTAATAATAGGATAACAACCATAATAATTATTGAACACTTAATCAGCAGGAAAAAACTCATATGATAACTGTAATCATGATAATACATAAATCATGCATTTATGTGAAAAATAAATATTATTTCATAATTACTAATATTTGCATTTAAATAACTGAATAAATATCCAAAAAAACCAATAATTGGATTTAACACATGTAATTAATAATTCATATGAGAAAATTATAAAGAAACAATAATTTATAATTTTTTAACTGATTAATTTTATTTAATTGGAGAAGCCCATAAGTCCAATTAAATAAATTAATCAAAAATAAAATATAATTATTAAATAAATAAATATATAATCATAATTAAATTTTATTAGATTATATATTGATTAATTTTTTAATTGAGAAAATAACCAAAAAATTTTAATTTTATAATGATAAAACTGTAATTTTAAAAATATATATATATATATATATATATAAGAATTACAGATTTTTTTAAGATTATTGGATTAATAAATCATAAGCATAAAATTGTAAATAATCCTATTCAACTGAAGGGTAAAACTATAATTTCGGTAAATAGCAAAACTGTAATTTAAACAGAATGGTAAAATTGTAATTTTCTGATTCAATGTCAAAACTGTAATTTTGTTAAAGAAAAACCCTAGCCTTCTCCGTCACGCTAGTTGCCAACGTCACGGCCGTTGGGATGTCGCCATTGGCATGCCGCTATGCTGGCGTGCAATGTCCCCTGGCCAGGCATCAGCCGCTGTTACATACTTGTTGTTGGCATGCGATGCCATGGAGCCTCTCGACGCGACGCTCGCCCTCTGGCCGGTGATTCAACCCTGTGCACACACGCCATTATCGCAAGCATATCCGACCAAAAACGCGACAAGATTACTGCGTCTTTAACACACAACAACAATCAAGAATCATTCGCAAGTAAACGATTAAAATTAACATATAGGAAAATAGATCAATAAAATATTCAGATCAATGCATCATAAACAAAAATAATAGATCTAATATTTTTGATCTCAAACCTAGGATCTGATACCAATTGTTGGTATAAAAATTATAATTATACAATCTATTATGTAAAAAAAACTATTATGCCAGGATTGAAATCAAATAATACTATATCTGTTTACAATATGTACCTTTAGATGCCATCTGATTGAGATCCAATGAGATCTTCAAGAGCACCGCCAGTCGGATCTGAATAACGTCGAGGTATCGATCTGCAAGAGGAACTAGAATAGATCTAGACCCCTTCTCCTCCCTTCCTATCCTTTCACAGGACCACCTTAATTGATGGTTTTTTTTTTTTGGAGATCAAGAGAAAAACTATAATCTCTTGATCTATATCAAGAGGATAACTGTAATCTCTTGATCTATTCACCCCTTTGCCATTCTTTGTTATGTCGTGCATATCTGTGCCTTGGGTTTAGAGTAGGTCCTGTCTATTTATAGGCGAGAGCAGAGGGTCTAGGGTAAGTTATTAGGAGAGTTCCTTCCATCAAGGGCATCCCCTAAAATATCTCAATATAATATGAACTTTATTTAATATTGGCTAATATCTTTTATCAGAATCCAAATAATCCATAATATATCTTATTCAATTAATAAAGGGCCACAAAATCTTACATAGAAACGAGCGACGGACAAGTCCCAACATCTCGCAAAGTGGAAAGCTATACAAGCAATTCATCGAACACCTTGAGTGCAGTAGAGAAAAGAGAGAAAGTGAGCAAAATAGGACTTTAGAGGGTTGTAAGAATAGTCACAAGTCCAAAAACGATGGTTCCCAAGGTATCGGACGCAAAACAAGTTCAATTGTTGATGAAAGCCTACGCCCGACATATACCCAAAACCCCATCTAGCCCAGTGCCACTTGGGGGGTTCCAATGTGCTGAAATGGCTAACATTTCGCACCACTCAGAATGATTGTCACAGCACACGAAAAAGACCCAAAATAGGGCTATTTTGGACTATTTTGGCTTCACACAGCGAGCAATCGTTCTGCAGCCTTCTACACTACTTTCACTCACATTACTTAGGTAAAAACGCATAAACTCAAGGCAAAACAAGTTATCAAACATATGTACAAATAAGAAAAAATGATAAACGGTTCATGGAGCGAAGATGTTGCGGTTGAGCGATGATCATTCGTGACATTCTCCCCCACTTAAACTATTGACGCCCTCGTCGACGCTTGTTGGTAGGCTTTGATGTGGGCTTCTTCATGTCGTAGGGCGTCTTCTGACTCCTAACTAGCTTCGGTTCGAGGAAGCTTTTGCCACTTCACCAGGTACTCAATTTGCTGTGCTCCATTAGGTAGCTTTATCTTATGATCCGCTCAAATAGTTTCAACTCGCTTCTCGTAAGAGGCTCTGGTGGGTGGTAGTCGAGTTAGAACATTTCGAGAATCATCTTACGGATCTGAGTGGTAGGCTTTCAAGTTGCTCACATGGAAGACGTTATGAATTTCGAACCATGCTGGCAGTTATAATTTGTATGAAACATTGCCTACCCTGCTGATGATTGGGAAAGACCTTTCATACTTGCGTACTAATCCCTTGTGCACTTTGTGCCTAAAAGCTAGAGTGATGCTGGTTAGAGCTTCACCAATACTATATCACCAACTTTAAACTCTTGTAGTTGCCTTCCTAAGTCTGCCCACTTCTTCATCTTTTTGGCCATCTTCTCCAAGTAAGCCCGTGCAATATCTGCATTGTGATGTCATTCTTTTGCGAAGTGATAGGCTTATGGGCTACTCCCTATATAACCAATAACTAGGGTATGAGGAGTTGATGGTTATTGTCCTATAATAATCTCAAAGGGGCTCTTGTTGGAGGTAGAGCTCCACTGCAAGTTGTAGGAGAATTGGGCTATGTCTAACAACTTCACCCAATCTAGTTGGTTGGCACTGACGTATTGCCGGAGATATTACTCTAAGAGCGAGTTGATTCTTTCTATTTGGTCATTCGTTTAAGGGTGGAGGCTTGTGGAGAACTATATAATTTAGATCCCAACAACTTGGACAACTCGGTCCAAAATTGTCCCAAGAACCGAGAATCTCGATCATTAATGATATTGTGTGGGACTCCCCAATACTTTACCATATTCTTCATCATCAACTTAGCCGCCTCCTCTATTGAGCAATGTAGGGTGCAAAAATGAATGTTGTATACTTCGAAAACTGATCAACTACCACGAGTATCAATCTAAGTCCCCCTACTATGTGCAAGCTTGATATGAAGTCCAAGGAAATGCTCTCCCATGGCCTTTCTAGTACGAGCAGTGGCTCCAAAAGTTCCACTGGCTTTTGCTACTCTACCTTATCTTGTTGACAAATAAGGCATGTTTGAATATATTCCTCCACATTTATCCCCATTTTCGGCTAATAGAAGGCCCTCTCCATGAGAGCCATTATTCGGTGGATACCCGGATATCTAGCCCAAAGGGAATCGTGACACTCTTTCAAGAGTTCACGCCTCAAGTTATCCACTCGCGGAACATAAACTCTGTTCCCCTTGGTGTAGATGAGTCCCTCCTGGACCTAAAATCATCGTGCCTTACCCTCTTTGATAAGTTACATCAGAGTTAATGCTTGAAGATCTCAGTACAGTCTATCTCTGATCCTAGAAAGGAAGTTGGAGTGCAATTGACTTACTTGGCCTTCGCCCTCCAACTATATAGCATTTACTAGCTCCACTTTCCGGCTTAATGCATCGGTCATGACATTTGCTTTTCCGGGCTTATACTTTATTACCATGTCGAACTTAGCCAAGAAGTCCTACCATCATGCTTGCTTTGGGGAGAGATTCTTTTGAGTTTGGAAGTAACTCAATGCGACATTGTCTGTCCTTAACATAAATGGTGCTCCTAGAAGGTAGTGTCGCCACACCCATAGACGGTGTGCTGGTTATAGGTGCCCTGCAAGCCAATCACGTGAGTGATGGCATGTGTGACATGTTATATGATCTTTTTACTTGTGATTAATATTGACATATTCTCACATTATCTGTTATGTATATATTATGATGTCCTTGGTTCTATGCAATAGGACTCGGATCGTGATGAGATCACGATAATGAGATTGATTCACCTTTAAACACAGATCATAAATAATCTCAGTCATAGGTTACTCAAAAGGGACATTGAGATAACTGGACAGATCGATGTACTATATACCCATCCATATGCTGGAGGTGACTAGTCTCATAGCCACTTGTGTGGAGATACTAAGAATATAGTGCAGGTGCACATTGGAGAATGAGTTCATTGATTGATCTGCTTATGGAATGTTATATGGTTAATGATACCTAATGTCAACCAGTCTGATCCTTAGACTTGAGATAACAAGGATACCTTATATGAGTACTCCTTTTTTTGACACCAAACTTACAGGTTTGGAAAGTTCCAGATCTGGTGCGGTAGGTTATCAGGATTGGTAGCTAACCTTATGAAGGCAATTGAGTGTCAATAGAGGATCATCCACTCTCGATATCACAAGAGGAATATCTCATATGTGCTTGCTCAAATAAATCTCTGACCAGGGTCATTCGGATTGAGAGAGTTCTCCGACAGAATCTGATTAGAATAAGACAAACTGATTTCGTATATGACCTAACAGTACCATGTCCAATATACGGTCTCTTGGATATTATTTGGATGAGGGATTATAGATACACGGTAACTGTGGATAGATAGGTCCGATGGATTTGATCCCCTTGTATCGTTTGGGAACTATGGCGTAGTGGCCTAGTACGTCCATAGTCGATGAGTCGAGTAAATTATTATAGAGATATTAATTCACTATATCAGAAGGAGTTCTGATGGGAGTGACTCACCGCTAGCTCGGTATCAAGCCTATAGGGTCACACACATATCGTGGATGCTTCAGCAAATAGAGGATTGGATGGAGATCCAATTAGCCTATATTCTCATTAGATAAGACCTTAAGCTGATGGGCTCCTTGATTAAGGCCCAGTTAGAGGCCTAAGGAGATTATTGGATAGAGATCTAATAATGCAAGGTTAGTGGGTTATTGGATGGAAATCCAATACCCACTATGGCAAGAACCATAGGGTTTTGGTGGTTCTCTATAAATACGAAGGGAGGCTCATGGTTGATAGGCTGCAGCTTTAGCCACCACCTCCTATTCTCCTCCCTCCCTCTAAGCAAGAGTTGCAAGATCAGATTGGAAGAGTTTCGCTGCAGAGATCTATCATGTTGATACAACTAGAGAGGAGGACGCTTGACCTCCTTCATCTTCTCCACCCGGATCTAGAATACGGGGAGGGATATACGATCTCCCTAAGTATAATCAATCTCTCACACATCGTAATTTTTTCAATTTTTACAGTTTTTCTCATGACCCTAATCTTTTATACGACGATTTGATTTGCATAGAAAACCTATTTTTCTTTTGATTTCTACTGTGCATGTGATGCACCCGTTGAGGTTTTCTAACAGTGGTATCAGAGCCAAGGTTTTCATACAAAAAATTGGTTTTAAACTGCATGTGATGAGATTGAATCACGTAGAACTGTTCTACATGCTTGTTGTAGCGATTGGCAACTAAAGTAGGCACTGCTTGCGGGGGAGGGGCAGCCACATGCATGTTGTCTGCATGTAAAGGTGGCTGGCCACGGCCAGGCCCCCTCTAGGAGCGTCAGCGCCAAGTCCCAGGGTGGCGGTGCCTGCAGGGTGGCCGTAGGCGACAAGCAAGGCGCACCACCGTACATCCTGGCGGACGCCGAGCGGGGTGGCCACCTGGTAGGCGCCGAAAGAACAGCTGCGCAACGTGAACGCAGTGAGGGTAAAGGAGGGTTAGGGTATCTTTTTGAAAAAAGATGATTATGCCCCGCAGAATTTGAGAAATTTTA
This sequence comes from Ensete glaucum, assembly GCA_021527575.1. Classification (NCBI taxonomy): domain Eukaryota; kingdom Viridiplantae; phylum Streptophyta; class Magnoliopsida; order Zingiberales; family Musaceae; genus Ensete; species Ensete glaucum. Next base: position 26,593,008 of record CM038555.1, read on the forward strand.
GCTCTGTCCCCTTTATACAAAATTTCTTAAATGGCCTCAACATTTATGGAAATTCTGAGGACTATCCTCTCATCTAGAATACCAAAAATACCCTCAATAATTCTTAAAATTCTAAGGACTGTCCTTATATACAGAATTCTAAAAATACCCTTGATAATTCTACAAAATTTCAAGGACAGTCCTCTCATCTAGAATTATGAAAATACCCTTAACAATTTTAAAAATTTCTAGCATATCTTGATTTCTAGAAAATAATTAATTAAATAGTTTAATTAATTATTATATATATCTAGTAATCCTACATATGATGTGATATACATATGATGTATGATGTGGATGGATGATCATGAGCCATGTGTTGTGATGTATGTAATTGTGATTATTATTATTATTGGGGCCTGTGAGCCTACGTTTTTCTCTTTTATTGTTGGGCTTGCTTGCCTGTGATTATTTGTAATTACTTAGAGAGGCGTAGGTGGAGCGTAGAGGTTACAGCAGGACCCATGATGTCGTGGCGGGAGATCATGAAGTATAGTGATGCGATGATCCGACAGAATTGATGATGACGGATCAACAATCACAAGGCATGGAGATGCGCCAATGCACATATAGATCCTATTATGAGTGATTAGGCCCATTACCTCGGGCTTAATCATATTAGGTGATGGCTCATGATCATCTGGTGTGACTTACATATGTGATGTGTTATACTCCTATATATATATATATATATATATTTACATTTAATGTAGATATATATTAAATATGTATATGTGTGACACGACATATTAGGAGATCGATACGAAACAAAAACCCCTCCTATAATAATATTAAGTCGGTAAGCGTGAGGCAATAAGATTGACCCACGTGGCCTTCCATCGTTATAGGAAGAAATTGAATCACGACATAGGTTGAGTTAATCGAGTCCCTCGAGGCTCACCTATCTACGTGATCGAATTCTTTCCTACGACATAGAAATATCACTGGTGACCTGAGGACATGGTAGGTATAGTTGAGTCCCTCGAGGGCATATCATTAAATCAGACTCATCTTGTAACAATGGTGATGACTTAACTGAATATCATGGTTGGTCGAGTCCCTCAAGACCATGATGATTCAGAGGCCGAACGTGATGGAAATCACAAGGAGTTGTGATTGGCAAGAGTTGCCTACCTTTTGGGTTTAGTGTAATTGGCTGAGTCCCTCGAGATTGTACTAAGATGCCAATTGGATCCCGATCCCCTCTAGGAGTCTGTCGGACACTTTCGTCTCACGTGTCGAGGGTGTCGCGTGATTCGCTAAAAAAATAGTGGGAGTACATTAAGATAGAAGTCCATATCATAATTAATACTACAAAATCTACATGTTATTTATTTTTACTATATCTTGTTTTGTCAGAAACATGTGGCTCACAAACCCCCTACGTGGCATACTTGATGTCAATCACCTCACTGATCCAAACTATACAGATTGGCTCCTTAATTTGAGAATTATTCTAATGGTCGAGAAAATCATAGATGTCCTTGATACAATTCTGCCCACGCCAGAAGAAGGGGCAAGTGAGGATGAGATCACTCGCTATGTGAAGTATATAGATGATTCCATGTTGGCAAAATGTTACATGTTGGCCTCCATGACTCCTGAGTTACAAAAGCAACATAAGAGCATGGATGCATATTCTATCCTTCTTTATCTCTGCCAGCTGTTTGAGAAACAGGGAAGAACTCAAAGATATGAGATATCTAAGAAACTCTTCCAAGCTAGGATGACAAAAGGGACATCGGTTGAGAACCATGTCCTAAAGATGATAGAGTGGATCAAGAAAATCACAGGTCTAGGAATAGTCCTAGAGGATAACCTGTGTGTTGATCTTATACTTCCGTCCCTGCCAGATTTCTTTTCTCACTTCATCATGAATTTTAACATGAGCAAGTTTGAGATGATTCTCCCTGAGCTCTTCAATATATTGAGGGAAGCTAAGAGTGTCATCAAGAAGGAGAAGCCAATTCTCTATATTAGTGAGACCAAAAAGGAAGGCCTACAAGACCCTTAAGAAGGGCAAGGGCAAAGAAAGACTAGGTAAGGCAAAGATTACTAAGAAATACTCGAGAAAGGACAAAGGACAATGCTTCCACTATGGCCAAGACGGACATTGAAAGAGGAACTGCAAGGACTACCTTACAGAGAATGCGAGACAGAAGCTTGGAGAAGCTTTAGGTATATTCATGATCAGTCTCCACTTGTCAGATTTTCATGATAACATATAAGTATTAGATACTATGAGTATTTATCATATTTGCAATTCGTTGCAGGTTCTGGCAAAACCTAGGAGATTGGCTAGAGGCGAGATGGACCTCAAGATGGGCAATAGAGCAAGAGTTGTTGTAGTTGATGTTGGAGAAGTCACCCTACATTTGCCTGGTGGAGTTATTATTGCATTAGATGCATGCTATTTTGTTCCCTCTATTATCAGAAATAGTATTTATATCTCTTATTTGATAATTAACAGATATAAATTAGTTTTTGAGAACAATAGTTATTCAATAATTATGGATAATAAGATCGTCACTAGAGGGACCCTTATAAATGGCTTATATATGTTAAACACTTCTCCATATATCATAAATATAAATATGTCTAATAGGAAAAGAGATAAGGTGAAAAATGTATACCTATGGCATTGTAGGCTAGGTCATATACATGAGGAAAGGATTCAAAAGTTGCTGAAAGATGGATACTTAGATCCATTTGACTATGAGACATATGCAACTTACAAACCTTGCCTTTGTGAGAAGATGACTAGCTCTCCTTTTAATGGAACTAGAGAGAGAGCCACCGAGTTATTAGAACTCATACATAGTGATGTATGTGGTCCCATGTCGACTCAGGCTATAGGTGGTTACTCATATTTCATTACATTCACTAATAATTTCTCTAAGTATGGACATGTGTGCTTAATGAAGTATAAATTTGAGACCTTCAAGAAATTCAGGGAATATAAGAATGAGGTAGAGAACCAAATTAGAAAGAGTATTAAGACTCTTCGATCAGATTGAGGAGGAGAGTACTTGAGTACGGAGTTCACCCATTTCCTCAAGGACTATGGGATTCTATCCCAGTGGACGCCCCCTTATATACCTCAGCTCAATGGTGTATCAGAAAAGAGGAATCATATGCTGTTAGAAATGGTATGGTCCATGATGAGTTTCACTGACCTACCCGTTTCATTCTAGGGGTATGCCCTAGAGACTGTAGCTTACCTTCTGAACAGAGTTCCATAAAAGTCGGTAGTGTCTACACCATATGATATATGAAAAGGAAAGAAGCCCGATCTTAAGATTATTAAAATTTGGGGCTGTCCTGCCCACGTTAGAAGACATAACCCCGATAAGATTGAATCAAGGACAGAATGGTAAAACATTTATTGGATACCCAAAGGAAACTTATGGGTATTATTTCTATCATCCCGAGGACCGAAAGTTCTTTGTTGCCAAGAGAGCTATGTTCCTTGAGAAAGAATATATTTTTTTATGGAAATAGTGGAAGTAAGATAGAATTGGACAAGGTTGGAGATCCTAGGTCAAGCACCATTCCGGAGCCTGAGTCTGTTCAGGTACCTAACACACAAGTTCCAAATTTACGTAGGTCTAATAGAGTATCTCACCCTCTTGAAAGATATATAGAACATATCAATGGAGATGACTCTCAGGATGTTGATCCTCAGACCTACGAGGAGGCTATTATGAGTATAGACTCCGCGAAGTGGTAAGAAGCCATAAATTCTAAGATGGATTCCATATACTCTAACAAGGTTTAGAACCTTGTAGATGCACCTGAGGGTATTGTACCATCAGTTGCAAATGAATCTTCAAGAAGAAGATCGGAGTGGATGGAAAGGTAGAGACCTGTAAAGCAAGGCTGATAGCTAAAGGATATCGTCAAAGACAAGAAGTTGACTATGACGAAACTTTTTCACTTGTAGCCATGCATAAGTCCATTAGAATTATTTTGGCCATTGTACTATACTATGACTATGAGATCTGACAAATAGATGTCAAAATGGCACTCCTCAATGGCAACCTCGAGGAGAAGGTGTATATGATACAGCCAGAGGAATTCATATCCAAAGAGAGTCCAGATAAAGTGTGCAGGTTGCTTAAATCTATTTATGGATTGAAGCAAGCTTCCTGAAGTTAGAACATAAGATTTGATGAGGTGATCAGATCTTATGACTTTGTTAAGAACGAGGATGAGCCTTGTATGTATAGGAAGGTAAGTAGGAGCGATATCACCTTCTTGGTGCTATATGTGGATGACATCCTAATCATTGGAAATGATGTAGGAATGCTCTCCACAGTAAAGGCTTAGCTATCCAGAAACTTCTACATTAAAGACTTAGGGTAAGCATTCTATATTTTAGGGACCTGGATCTATAGAGATAGATCTAAAAGGATGCTTGGCTTGTCCCAGTCTAGGTACATAGACTCCATTGTCAAAAGGTTTGGTATGGAGAATTCCAAGAGAGGTCTTATACCAATGAGATATGGAATATCATTTTCTAGGAGTATATCCCCAAAGACTCCTGAAGAAAGGGCAGACATAGATAAAATACCTTATGCCTCAGTGATAGGGTCTATCATGTATGTGATGCTATATATCAGGCCTGATATAGCATATGCTCTGAGTGTCACGAGTAGACAGATCCAAGTTTAGAACATTGGAATGCAGTAAAGTATATCTTTAAGTACTTGAGAAGGACTAAGGATCTTTTACTGGTATATAGAGGAGGTAGCCTCTAGGTTGAGGGCTACACGAACTCAAATTTTTAGCCCGACATTGATGATAACAAGTCAAATTTAGGGTATGTTTTTACCCTGAATGGAGGAGCAGTAAGTTGGAAGAGTTCCAAGCAAGATACTCTGCGACTCGACCACAGAGGCGGAATACACTACTGCAGCAGAAGCAGCAAAGGAAGGGTGTGGATGAAGAAGTTCATCAAGGATTTGGGAGTCATACTAAGAAGTGTGGAGCTGACTCCCATATATTGTGACAACGACAGGGTGATAACTCTAACAAGGGAACCCAAGTCTTATCAGAATTTTCCTGAGGAGGTTCCATCTGATTAGAGCGATCATGACCCGAAAAAATATAGCAATGGAAAGAGTTTCATCCAAAGATAACATTGCAGATCCACTAACAAAGCCGTTGGCTCAAATTATCATAGGGGTCTGATAGGGATCAGACACATAAGTGATTGGCTTTTGTCAAGTGGGAGATTACAAGTTATAGGTTCCCTGCAAGCCAATCACATGAATGATAGCACGTGTGATACGCTGTGTGATCTTTTTACTTATGATTAATATTGGCATATTTTCACATTATCTGTTACATATATATTGTGATATCCTTAGTTCTATGCAATGGGAGTCGGATCATGATGAGATCACGATAATGATATCGATTCACCTTTAAATATAGATCATAAATAATCCCGATCATAGGTTATTCAAGAGGAATATTGAGATAATCGGATAGATCGATGTACTATATACCTATCTATATAATGGAGGTGGCTAGTCTCATAGCCACTTATGTGGAAACACTAAGGATATAGTATAGGTGCTCATTAGAGAATGAGTTCACTGATTGATCCGCTTATGGAATGCTATATGGTTAATAATACCTAATGTTAGATAGTGATTCTATAGTCTCAATTGTGTATCTGGTCCTTAGACTTGAGACACCAAGGATGCCTTGTATGAGTACTCCTTTCTTTGATGTCAGACTTACAGGTTTGGAAAGTTCCAAATCTGGTACAATTGGTTATCGGGATTGGTAGCCAACCTTACGAAGGCAATTAAGTGTCAATAGAGGATCATCCACTCTCAGCATCACGAGAGGAATATCTTATATGTGCTTGCTCGGACAAATCCCTGGCTAGGGTTATTCGGATTAAAAGAGAGGGAGTTCTCCGGTAGAATCTTAGAGCAAGACAAATTGATTTCCTATGTGACCTGACAATACCATATCCAATATACGGTCTTTGGGATATTATTTGGATGAAGGATTATAGATACACGGTAACTGTGGACAGACAGGTCTGATGGATTTGATCCCCCTATATCGTCTGGGGACTATGGCATAGTGGCCTAGTACGTCCATAGTCGATGAGTCGAATAAATTATTATTAAGATATTAATTCACTATATCATAAGGAGTTCTGATGGGAGTGACTCACGGTCAGCTTGGTATCGGGCCTAAAGGGTCACACACATACAGTGGATGTTTCAGTAAATAGAGGATTGGATGGAGATCCAATTAGCCCCTATTCTCATTAGATTAGACCCTAAGCTGATAGGCTCCTTGATTAAGGCTCAGTTAGAGGCTTAAGGATATTATTGGATAGAGATCCAATAATACAAGGTTAGTGGGTTATTCGATGGAGATCCAATACCCACTATGCCAAGAGCCCTAGGGTTTTGGTGGTTCTCTATAAATAGGAGGGGAGACTCATGGTTGATAGGCTGCAGCTTTAGCTACCACCTCATATTCTCCTTCCTCCCTTTAAGCAAGAGTTACAAGATCAGATTGGAGAAGTTTCGCTATAGAGATCCATCGTGTGGATACCCCTAGAGAGGAGGACGCTTGACCTCCTTCATCTTCTCCACCTGGATCTGGAATATAGGGATATACGATCTCCCTAGGTAAAATCAATCTCTCATACATCACAGTATTTTTGGTTTTTGCAGTTTTTCTTGTGACCCCAATCTTTTGCACGACGATTTGATCTGCATAGAAAATCAATTTTTGTTTTAATTTTCGCTGTGTATGTGATGCACCTTAGACTTGTCCATTCGAATGGAACCATTACCGATTTGATAACCCCAAGAATAAAATTTCTGTTTAGGCGAAGGAGCACTTTTCCCTTTTCACGAACAAGGTGTTCTCCTTGAGAACTTTAAAAATTGTTCGGAGGTATTTAACATGCTCCTCAAGTGTTTGGCTATAAATGACGATATCGTTTAAATAAACGACCACACACTTATCCAGATACTCCTTGAACAGTTGGTTCATTAGAGTGCAGAATGTGGCTAGAGCACTGATTAAGCCGAAAGGCATCACCAAGAACTCGAATGCTCCATACCTAGTCACACATGAGTCTTCACCTTCTGCAATATGCACCTACCAATACCTTAACCGAAGGTCAAGTTTGGAAAAGTACTTGTCTTGCCCAATTGATCAAACAAGACTGTGATGAGCGGGATAGGGTACTTATTCTTCACCATCATCTTGTTGAGGGCTCAATAATCAATGCATAATTGGAGGCTCCCATCTTGTTTCTTTAAGAAGAGGACTGGAGCTCTAAAAGATGCTTTCGAATTGCATATGAGACCATCATTTCGCAGTTCATCTAACTGCTTCCTCAGTTTTGCCAACTCTGGAGGGGCCATGTGGTATGGTGGTCTCACTGGAGGCTTAACTCCTGGCTCCAACTCAATCCGATGATCCATGCCTCTGTGTAGTGGTAGAGTTCTCGGTAACTCTATTGCTATCACATCTGAGAACTCCTTTAGGATGTTCGCCACAACAGCAGGTTCTTGAATGGCCTCCCCGTCAAGTGTCTATAGCTTCATAGTAGCTACAAAGGTTAATTCATCTTTTCATACCCCTTTCTTCAATTATAAGCTGATATTTGTTGTAAGTCCTTAGTTCCTCCTCGAGAAACTGGAACACGTAGGGATCGTCGCCTACCATTAGATATAGGAAGTTCAGGAATGACATTGGCACCAACTTCGTCGTGTGCATAAACTCTATTCCGAGAATTACTTGGAAGTCATCTAATGGCACCGCCATCAAGTTTATGCTCCCGCTCTATGTCCCAATCTTGATGGGGACCCCCTTTGCTCATCCAAAGATCCACTTTGCCTCTGAGTTCATCGCCTTCATACGACTTGGGCTCTTCGCCAAGATTCATCCAAGTTGCTTAGCTTCATGATCGATAATAAAATTGTGGGTCACACTAATGTCCACCATTGCAAGGGTTGTACGACAATTAAGCTTGATGTCTACATACATCAACTCACTGCTTTCTGCCTTCGGTGACTTTGCCTTTGTGTTCTCCCCTACTTGACCCTACAATGCATTCAGTAAATGTATTGCTCCTATCCTGGGTCCTTGCGATGCTTCATTGTCGGTACTGGATTTAGAACTGCTTAAACTAAGGGCGATAGCTTTGCCCTTGTCTGACTTACGGGGCTGAATCGATGTAGTTAGAGCATTGAGTGCCTACTTTTGTGGGCACTCCCTCACTATGTACGATCCTTCGCATAAGAAGCATCAACTAAACTTTAGGACTTTACCTTTTGAGCATGGTCTCTTGTGGGAATTCTTCTTCTTATTTTCGCCCCTAGACTCCCTCACTCGAGAGTATTTAGCTGGGCGATTTTCTGAAGATTGTTTCTTTTTTCTCGAATCTTTTAAAGAAATAAAGTCAGTTAGCCTTCCTGTGACTGTAATTGCCCTGACTATGTCGGTGGCATTCCTCTGACGTAGTTCTTGTTATGCCCATGGCTTCAAGCCATCGAGGAAGTCGAATAACTTATCTTTTTCAGACATGTCCTATATATCTAACATCAGTGCTAAAAATTATTTCACATAGTCTTGGATTATTGTACTTTGGCGGAGTTGTCTCAGTTTTCTTCTTGTGACAAACTCTGTGTTCTCGGGCAAGAACTGAGTTCTCAACTCTTACTTCAAGTCTCCTCATGTATCCACTCGATATCGGCCTTGCCGGATCTCTTCTCAACGGGTTCGCTACCGAAGTTTTACATCCCTATTCAGATACATTATTGCTATAGCAACTTTGATCTCTTCAGAATCGAGCCTTGTAGCACAAAAATATTGTTCGATGTTGAACAAAAAATTTTCATGCTCTTTGGCGTCTCTAGCACCCTCATAGTAATGCGAATCCAGTGCCCTGAAGTTTTGTGGTGGCGCAACATGGGTATTGTTCCCTCCCACATCAAGAGTCCTTGTTAACACCATCACCTTAGCCGTGAGTTCCACCACAACTTTCTCAATCCAAGATTTAGCTTCTTCTAGCGAGCTCTCTACCCTAAGAGCCTTCGATAGCCTTGGTAGAGTTCCTCCAAGCTCGCTTCAAGAACATCAAGGAGGGTTTTCGCTGTTGTAAGTCTCTCCTTATGGCTCTTTTTCCCAGTTGGCGCACCAGATGGCGCCTCCTCCCCTCGTGGAGAATATCCAACTTCACGCTCGTCTTGTTCACTACCGCGCTTCTCATGAGCAGCTCCAATAGTTTACGAGCGAGTTTGCACTTGCAGCCCACCTGCGACTACTTGGAGCAAGGGTCCGACTTGCCCCATCTTGCTCGATTCACCATGATGTTCCACCATGGTGAGTTTGCAAATCTTCTTCGCTATTCATTGGAATTGCTTGCCTACTCTGATACCACACTGTCACGGACTTAGCTGAATTTACCTAAACTGTGTGGCACCCTAGAGGCACTCTCGAAGACTTAGCTGAAATTACCTAAGTCGTAAAGCAACCTTGCTTACTATTCCAGACTTAGTTGGGATTGCTTAAGTCATCAAACGTCTAAAGCGTTATTTGTCTGCAAAGGGTCAGCCCTCTTACAACCTATTGTGGTCCCATAGGACCCGCAAAGAAAAAGTTAATTAGCTTAGAAACAAGTGACGGATAAGTCCCGACGTCTCGCAAAGCGGAAAGCTATACAAGTAATTCATCGAACACCTTGAGTGCAATAGAGAAAAGAGAGAAAGAGAGCGAAATAGGACTTTAGAGGGTTGTAAGAACAGTTACAAGTCTACAAATGATGGTTCCCAAGGTATCGGATGTAAGACAAGTTCAATTATTAATAAAAGCCTACGCCCAATATATACCCGGAACCCCATCTAGCCCGACGCCACCCGGGGGGTTCCAAGGTGCTGAAATGGCTAACATTTTTTGAAAGGCAAGGTTGATACAAGCCTCTAGGGATTGGTACAAAAGACTTATCTCTTTCCTCATTTCAAACAATTTTTTGAAAGGCAAGGATGATACCACACTATTTTTTAAGTATTTTAAAAATAATTTTATAGTTATTCAAATTTATGTTGATGATATTATTTTTGGTTCAACAAATTAATCCTTATGTGATTCAAGAATTTGAAATGAGCCTAATAGGTGAATTAACTTTTTTCTTAGGATTATAAATAAAATAATTAAATGATGGTATCTTTATAAGTTAAACTAAGTATAGCTTATATTTGTTAAAACAATTTAGTATGGATAATGTTAAGGCCATAAGCACACCCATGAGCAATTTTACAAACTTAGACTTAGATAATGAAGGTAAAAATTTTGATCAAAAAATATATAGAGGAATGATAGGTAGTTTATTGTATTTAACTACTACTAGACCGGACATAATGTTTAGTATTGGATTATGTACAAGGTTTCAATCTAATCCTAAATATTCTTATTTTAAAGTAGTTAAATAAATATTTAGATATTTAAAATGAACTTTTAATTTAGGATTATGGTATCCTAAGTCTAAAAACTTTAATTTGCTTGCCAATGCGAAAATCGATTTTGGATATTGTAGAATGGATAAAAAAAGTACAATCGGAACATACCAATTCTTAGGATATGCTCTTATTTCTTAGTCTTCTAAGAAATAAAATTCAATTGCATTATCTACTACTGAAGCTGAGTATATAGTAGCTGGTGCATGTTATGCATAAATAATTTAGATGAATAACACTTTAGAAGATTATGGAATTCACTTGAAAAATATTTCTATCAAATGCGATAATACTAGTATAATATATTTAACTAAAAATCTCATTCAACACTAAAGAACTAAACATATTGAAATTAGGCATCACTTTATCAGAGATCATGTAAATAATCATGATATATCTTTAGAATTTATTGATACTAAGCATCAATTGGCTGATATGTTCACCAAGCCATTAAATAAAGAACAATATGACTTTCTTAGAAGAGGGTTGGAATGTTAAACTATCAAAATGTATGATTTACTATTTTTTAGATTTATTAAACTTTTGCTTGAAATTTACATGAGATGATTTTGAATAAATGAGTAGTTCTTATAATCTTCTTGGACTTCTTGATTTTTTTGAGCTCTCTTTCAAAATAATTCTACTTGTAATTGACATTTATAAAAAAAGGAGAAAAATGGGATTCAAAGTTATTCTTTAGATAAGATTAATTTTTGTCCTCTCTTTATGTGCTAAATATTGTGATAAATATTTTAAAAAAAATATTGTTAAAATATAATTGAGTATTTCTCTTTTTTGTTGATGATAAAGGGGAAGAGACGACATAATTGATGACATAAGAGAGATATTTTGAGATCTTTAATAGTTGAAATGAATGTTGTATCATAATTAATGACATGGTTATATTGTGAATATAATGATTAAAATTTTTATATGATACCAAGAAAATGAATCTTTAAAAATTTTAACATATATGGTATCATGTATGGTTAAATTATGAAAATTATCAAAATACTTGAATTCAAAAGTGATGATGCTTTTGAATTCAAGTTTGTTTTGTTTAACCTATGGTCATCAATTGGTTGTCATCATAAAAAAGGGGGAGATTTTGAATCTCGGATTTTGATGATGAAATCAATTGATGAGTTTTATAATCTAACTTGTGTGTTAAAAAAAGTGATGCAGGATTAACTACGATAGTAAATGGTAATATAATCAGATGTTGGGCAGGAGACAAGTTCGACCATCGGGTTGAGATTCAGATGACGTAATGGGAGCTCGTTGAGAGTTCACCGGAGATCGGTTGAGGTTCAGACGATGTTGTTGGGAGTTCACCAAGAACTCACCAGAAGTTTGTCGGGAAGTTCATCGGGAGTTCACCGACAAGTTGTCGAGAGCTCACCAGGAGTTCGCCAGAAGAATACTGGAAGTTCGTTGGGAGTTCACCGAAGGAAATCGGGAACTCGTTGAGGGTTCATTGGAAAGATGTCAGGAGTTCGCCGAAGAGATAATTGGACAACATAGATTATACGTTGAGTGTCGTAGTTAGCATCATAATGAGAGTTAGTTTTACTAACTCAATTAAGAGGCCATTAGGCCTTAATTGGGGCTGATTTAGATTTATTGTAAAAGTCATTTTAGTAACCCAAGGTCAGATAAGACACAATCTTCGAAGACACGGTCTCTAAGATGACAAACAACACAGTTTTCGAAAATGTGTCAAACGGTTGACCCGCCCTGACATAATCTCCCAAATTATGTCAAGCGGTTAAATCACCCAAAACACAGTCTTTAAGATCAGCACCTCGGGAACACTTAGAATTTGAATTTTGAAGCCATTTGGGGTTTATAATTACCCTACCCATTCTTGCTAAAAGTAAGAAAGAATTAAGAGCAAAAATATTATAAAAATGCTATTGTAATTTTTTGCAATAATAGAGTTGTAAGAGGATAGTTGATCTTCACCATTGAAGAAAGATTAATAGTGGAAGTCGGTGACCTCAACGGAGGAGGAATCAGGAGTGGACGTAGGTCACAAGACTAAACCACTATAAAATCGGTTTGCTTCCTCTTCTTTGTTTTTTATCTTCATTACTTTCTTATTTAACTGTCTACTACCTTTACTTACCCACTTACAAACATCTCTACGCTTAAACTCATTTTTGATATGGTTTTTATTGGGCGAATATTTAAATTGATGTAATATTTAAACTCTTTCATGAATCAATCAATGAAAAAAGTATGAGTTTTATCCAATAGTAAAAAAAAAACCTAGGAGGGTCGATCCCCTATATATATCAAGGAGTCAGATCCCCTCGAAGTGATCTAAGAGGCCCGATCCCCTTAAAGTGATTATTTATCCCTTATTTTTTATCTCCATCCACGATAGAATCTGGTGGGGTTCTATCATGTTGCACTATGACTTACGATTAAAGTCATTTTTTACTTGAATTCAAAGAGTTGCATTGTTATTATGCTTCCTTAAAAATTCAAGTTCTTAATCGTATATAGATAGAGGGAGTTTAGATAAAACTCTATTATCAATTGATTGTCATCATAAAAAAAGGGGGAGATTATTGAATCTCAAATTTTGATGATGAAATCAATTGATGAATTTATGAACTAATATGCTTTCAAGATGAGTAATGCAGGAAATCTTCGATCATGGACTTGAACCATCGAAGGGTAATCTATCGAAGCAAGACGTTGGGCCGAAATACGTCATGTCAAAGATTGGATGACGAGCCGAGGAACTAGTCGACATGTGGCAAGATAGACTTGTGGTACTGTTCAGGCTATGGAAAGCATAATTTTATGCTTTTCAGGGAATCCAAGTGGTGGTACTGCCTATTCCGATAATAGTATCGCTAGAGCCTAGGATTCCATGCTTTATTCAATGGTAGTATCATCTAATACAGTTGATGGTATCACTAGTACTCCGAAAACTTGATGATTTAAAATTTTGGCTCTATTTTTTGGGGTCATTTAGAGTTTATAAATATCAAACTCTTTCCTGCTTTAAAGAACAAGAAAAGAGAATGAAAACTTATGTTTTTTAGTATGAAAAGTTTGTTACAAAGTTGAGTTCCCTCCTCCTTAAGCTTATAAACTGTTTTATGGGAGTTGGTGAGGAAATCCTTGTAAAAAGAGGGGTGTTAAGTTTCTCTCTTGAGTTTATGAAAATGAGAAAGAATTGTAAAGAGAGGTTAATTTTTGTTAATTGGAAAGAAGATCTATAGTGGAAGTTGGTGGATTCGAGTGTAGAGAAATCGAGAGTGGAGATAGGTCGGAGGACCGATGTGCACTTCTTCTTTTGCTTTTTCTTCTTATTGCTCACTAATTTGGCTGGTCATTATACTTTATTCACTTTTCAAATCAAAATATATTTCTGATACGGTTTCATCGGATGACTTTTTTGAATCATCGTAATTTTTCGATAACACTAATTTACCCTCCCGTGTTAGTGCCATTATAGTCCTAACACCTATTGATATGTGTAATTACTAATATGTTTTTATCTTATATTTATTTTTAGAGTAATATACTACTTTATAATAGATATGAGGTTTAGGTAGAAGAGACTTTTTTCGTCACTTATGGCCCTACTAAGAAGATGTGATCATTTTATTAATTAATAAAATATTTATTATTGTAAAGATAGATATTTGAATTCAAGGATGAAGTAAAATACTTTTTTTATAAATTATGAATAATAAAATAATAATATATTATTTTTCATAAATCTGAGATGTGATATTATCAATGTTATTTTGGTCAAAGCTCTTAAAAAGGGCGCCTCTACCCAAAATCAAATATGGGATACTATCTGATAAAAACCTATTACTAAAAGCTTTTTTTTTTGTAAATTACCAAACTTTTATCTGCTATTTCTTTATTTAATTATTTAATGATGTCTCTTACCTTTTTTAATTTATTTTGTGTAAATAGTATTTGTTGGTCATGATTAAAATAGATATTTTTTTCTCTTTGATTTTTTATTTTATTACTCATCTTTGTTCTCATGATAGTACATTAATTTATCTTTTGGGAATGAATTCAATGATAAATATATACTAAAAGATAGAATTGTTTTTTAAATAACATGAAATGTGATTTTAAATTATTTCTAAAATTTATATATTTTTTATTTTATTAATTAAATCGAATTTAATTTTATTGTTGAATTTTTAACCGAAATGATTAAAGTGAGGCAAGAAGGAAAAAAACGACTAAACAGAGGTCGAAGACCGAAATCAACACGTGTACATTTACCCCTGATGTTCGTTATAAAAAGATAAATTTCTCCCATATAACATACGTACATATGGACTATATATCACGTCTTGCACCTCTCGGTCCGCTCACACGACGTGACCCAAGCGTCTCTCTGGTACAGTCTTAAGGGAAAAGCGCAAAGAAACCGGGACACACTCCTCCACGTCCACGCGCCCTCGAGTGAGAGAGCAGAAAGCAGCAGGAACAGAGGAGAAAGAACCTAAGCATGCGATGGGCTGTAAGAGAGAGAATGCGTAGTCAAATGTCACTTCCAACGTCTCAGATCATAAGACACTGAGTGATACGTCAATCAATCTGTTCCACTACCACTTCGAACCCTTTTCTCTAGTCTCTTTTACATCACGTAGACATCTATTCGTATATCTCATACGTGCGGCGTGCGATGTTGCGCACGTGGAAAGCTTTTTTGATAGCTCAGCAATACCATGATTACGCGTGCAGAACTGTCGCTACGTGCCGTCGCTCTCTCTCTCTCTCTCTTCCAAGCTTCCGTTCCCATGACTCAACAATTGTAGTCGAGTAGAGTTTCTCTCAGCAAAAAGACCTCTTTTACGCTCTCTCTTATTTAAGTCGTTTCCGCAATGACTGCTGACACCGCACAGTCCTATGCTTTTTAAGTGGCTCCCACTTTTACCAGCACTCCAAACTTGTATGAACTTTAGCTGTAAGTCTGCACAAAACTGGTCCTTGAGAGAAAGGATGCTAGTCTTCAAACGCACCATCTAGCATGAGCAAAATGTACAAGGATGGTGTCATTAATTGGCCAAAGTAATTGGATGCATCCACATCAAAGATGGTCATTGGATTCGAAATAATTTCATTATCCAGTCATCGGTGACCCACACATGTACCTATCTTGTGGTGGCTCCACTCGTAGGTCCCGTCCCAGTTGCTGTCTCCAGTCATGACGCAGGTAGCCCAACTCCTATGCCATAAATGTGAAAGAAAATTATTGCTCCTCGATTATAGAATTTGCAGGCTTGCTCGATGTAGACCGTTGGATCAAAATCTGATGGTGACTAATTTACTCTGGGGGAAATTTTGGTGATTACTTCATCCTAACGGGTGTAAATATTATTAGTTGAAGTGACTTTCTTGAGGAATCAGCTCCTATCAAAATGTTGTCTTTCCTTCTCAAATGACTACGATTGTTGTGAGCTATCCTTGGAATCCACATCTTTGTTCCATTTTCTCCGATGCTATTGTTTAGCCAATTAGATCGCCATCAGAGTTCATTCTCAGACTGCATCAGTTCTATCATCGCGATCAACTTATTTAAACTCGATTTTATGACACATATCGGTTGGTATGCTTTCGTTTTCCTAGCTGTACACAACCGAAACAAAATAAAAATTTGTCGTTCACAACTCTGCACTATGAACAGAAAAGTGGGAAATATCAGCGAGAGTTGAACCAGAATTTAGATTTTAAAGAAACGAAAAAGATAAAAAGGAGATAACCTTTACAGCACTTTATCTTATAACATGTCTATTGCAGTAGGAAGAAGATAGCATTGTAGGATAATTAATTCAGTATTGAACTGTTTATAATAATGAATATTTCAATAGACTAGTTAATCATGTAGAGTTATGTGCTTCAGATTTTGGTGAACCAAATAAGTGATACAAGTATGGCATAAAAGTCTGTTCAAAGTCCATGATTTTTTATATTTAATCCTCTAAATTTATTTTTTTATGAAACGTAAAAATTTGTATATATGCTAGTATTGTTATTCGTCTTTTTTTATTATCCAAAACTCTAATTGAGATTTAATCCGTTTAAAACTTCTTATGATGGATTGTTTAAGTACTATGCAATTTTGTATACATGCTTAACTCAAATTAGTTAATGCTAACCATAATTAGAGAATGGTTAACCAGAATTTTCTAGAGTGATGTTAACATAAGGGCTATCGATGAACTCTTAATGTTTAGAAGGATATATATGCTATATTAAAATTTATTATTTTTTCTTTCGAGATGTTCGAGTTAATGTATTGTTACGCAAGTGTATATGTGTGAGCGTCATCACTCATGTACATCATTTGATGCAATTAATATTTCTTTTATTTTAAAAAATTATTATTTTCAAACTTTGCAAGGATAGATAAGTAAACATATTGAAGAAAATTAAACATAGGAAATTTTCTCTTAAAGAATAAATTAGAATGTGACGTGTAAAATTCAAGGCCATTCTATATTTAAAATTTCAAAAGCCAATATACCTTCCTTCCATATATTTGGCAATCAAGTAAATAAGAGAACATACTAGTAAATAAGTTACTAAAAAATAAAAAATATATATTAATTATAAAATCAATAAAAATACTAATGATTAATTTAAAATTAGTTAAAATGACAAGAAATTATTGGTGCAACATGACAAAGGGAATGTATATTCCTTATAATTTGTCTATATCATTCACTTATATGTTGATTCTTTATTATAAACGTTATTAACTTGGGTAAATTATTGAGAAAATCACAGGTATTTTCAGTGGACCGATCCTCATTTACTACCGTCATCCTACTTCATGTTGAAACAATGACCTTCAAAGCCCCCACCGCCCAAGTCTACAACATCTCTCTCTCTCAATCCTCTCCCTCGTACTACCCCAACGACATCTTGATGATCGAACCATCAAGAACAAGGCAAGGACCTCAAGCCCCATCATTCTACTTGATCCGAGATGACATCTTGCATATGATATTTGAGCATGTTGGATCCACTCTATGACTGGAGTGCTTGCTCAATCATAGCCACCTAATTAGGACCTGAGCATTGATCCATTATCCTCCTCAGTTGATATGATGTCGGGATGCCCATTTTGACTACTATGGATGGCAACGATGACAGAGGTGAACACGATCTATTATACTATGACATAGCAATTAGCGTTGGACCTCAACTACTTCTGTCAAATAAATATCTTGGTAATGGTCTTGTTGAAAATGGTGGTGCATGATTGCTTCGATGGGACCATTAAGGTGATGGGTGTGTAATATAGGGAAGATTGACGGTGATATCATCATCATCATGAACGTCTTTCCCTAGCCTTCATTGAGGAACTAAGATGTGCCACAATCCAGAATACATGATTAAGTACTCTCAAACCAACAAGTACGTGAGATGCCAAAAACTATCATGTTTTTAGGTTTTTATTTCTAGAAAGCTATCAAGTAAGATTTTATTTCTCGATCACAGTGTTTTTGTATATGTTTACAATATTTTTGTGGAGGTATCAATAACACAACAATTGACATAAAAGTCATATTTTGTATATGTTCTTGTTCTTAGACTAATCCAACCAAAGTTGATAAGTTAATTTGTATTGAATTTTCGAGTCGTCTCTTATATATAATATCTTTGTGTAGGTATCTAAAATATTGTAACTATATTAAAAAATATTATAACCAACATAGAAGTCAAGTTTATAGTATGTTCTTGTTATAAACTAATAAGAATACATATCTGTAATCCAATGGAGGTTGATTAGTTTGTATTATATTTTGAGTCATTCTTCCTCAATTTGAGTGTTTTTTATAAGCTTACAGTGTTTTTGTGGATGTGTCAAAAATACTATAATTCTATTCAAAAATATTGTAACTGATATAAAGTCAAAAAAAAATTTCATGTTTTTATTTTAAAACCAATAAAAATACCGAATCTGAGCCTCACTTATGGATAATAAGTTAATTTAAATTATATTTTAATTCTTTGTTTCATCAGTTATAGTGCTTTCGTATAACCTTATAATGTTTTTGTGGAGGTATCAAAAATATTATAACCAGCATAGAAATCAACTTTATTAGATCTTTTCTTTCCTCAGATAATAAGAATACTTCTTTAAACTTGGGTCACTTTATGGTATATTGACAGTAATCAAATATATTAGTTTAATCTTTACATATATTATTTGCATCTAAATCTGAATTTTCAAGAAGTTAAAAATAGAAGAGTTGAAATATTCTCAATTGATTTATTTATCAATAATGATTATGTCGTATTTCTCATAAACATCTAATGTCATATTTGTTAGCTGACTAAGTCTACCGCCAACTCTATAACTGAACGAGCCAATCTCGTTCATTAGTTGAGGGAAATCCTCATTAGTTGAGGGAAATCTTTTGACTAAGTCTCGTATCTGAGGAAATCTTCATTAGTTGAGGAAAATCTTTCCTCTATAAGACGATGCATTTATCAATAATATCAAGTTTCCATTCTCTCATTTCAATTTCTAACATGGTATCGAGCCATAAGAGAAATTATTCTCTCAAAACGAGAAAAATAGTTGTCATTACATCGCCTCCTCTACTATTATCTCATTACCGAGGCAACGCTACTTTGGATCTTTCAAATCTACTATCACCGCAAAGCACTCCAGATTCACAGTTTATAGCTCTCGAGAGCGCTTCTCCTCGTGTCGCGTCGCTACCATTCTCTTCGGTGTTTCCAACGAGAGCGGGATTCACATCTGCACTGTACCTATTGAGTACCGTTGGATATTCTCATTCGCCACTCACTTCCGTATCTACGGTGTTTTCTACACTATTCTGATTCGGTTTTGTTAGCCACCTTGATCTATGCTACTACCTACAACTTTATAGCCATTAATTGCTTTTCTTTTCTTTTCTTTTTCCTTTTCTTGGTCACCGGTTGTATTCTTGTTCTCAACTCTGCAAACAGCTTTTGTGATTTCCTAATGTCTTTCTCATCTACTTGATGTCCCTACTCTTTTCCTACTAATAATTACATTTCATCGTCCGGTCTTATTTCCATTAATCGCATCTTTAATCCCCTTTAAGTTATCTAAAATGGCAATTATGCCTCTTGGCGTGCTCAATTCTCTAACCTCTTGATTGGTTATGATTTATTGGGCTATGTTGACGTTCACTTAGTTGTCCATCGCCATGATTCATGTCCCGGAGACCCTAGCCCAAGCCTACAAGTTATGGCTTGGATCGACTAATCCTCCAAGCCATTCGGGCCTCGTTGCTGGATCCATCGCTCGCTTGTGACCTCTGCCACCCGCGGAAGCATGGAACAAGTTACAGACTACTCGCGCGCTCTCGGACTCGCATGCTTGGACTACTCTCCAATCTTATGACTCTCAAGCAAGAGGGAAGTTGTATTGCGATTACTTACAAAATATCAAAGTCATTATCGATGACCGGCTTTGATAGGTCATCTTCTTCGATGAAGAGATCTTGGTTCACACACTCAATGGCTTAAATCACGAGTACAAAGAACTTCTCCGCTCTTGGGCGTGACTCTCCTATCCTCTTTGAAGAACTTTATGACAAGCTGACGGATTATGAAGCTTACTTAAAGCGGGACACCAAGCTATCGGGACCTTTGTCAGAACCTCCCATCACAGCTCAGTTCACCCAAAAACTCAAAAAGCCCAGCCGTAAATACCACAATAATACTTCAAAAGGTGTAGTCACCCAACCTCCCACTACTATGAGTTTTCATCCATCACTTCTTCCTCCATATCCTTCGTCCGTCAATTCTCGTCCAAATGTTTCCTTTTCACCTCGTCCCACCTATGAATCTACAACGGTTATCATCAATTGTGTGACAAAATCGGTCACTGCGCCAAAGTTTGTCGATCGCGTCTTCCAGCACCATCAACTTGGCCTCAAGCAAATATCCTGACTGCTTCTTCTGAAGGTCCGTCTAACTGGATTGTGGATTCTGGCGCTTCCCACCATATCACCTATGATCTCCAGAATTTATCACTCCATAATGGCTATGGCGGCCATGAAGACGTCATCGTTGGTGATGGTAATCGAATCCCTATTACTCATGTTGGTTCTAAGACATTCCATTCTAATGACTCTTCTTTTACACCTCATAATGTTTTGTGTGCCCCTCACATCAAGCGAAATCTTATTTCTGTTTCTCAATTTTGTCAACAAAATCATACTTCTATTGAGTTCTTTCCTGATTATTTTCTTGTTAAGGACTTAAGCACGGGGGCATCTCTAGTTCGCGGCCCGAATAAAGACAACATCTACGAATGGCCGTCACGTGTTTCTCACCCAGACAAACACTTCCACTGACTCCAATGATATATGGCATCGTCGTCTTGGTCATCCTCAAACTCTATTCAACAAAAATACTTTCTCGTTATTCTATTCCTGCTTTTAAATCCAGAATGTTCTTACTCACCTAATGCTGTCTTAGTAATAAAAGTCATCAATTACCTTTTAGTACTTCCTCTCTTTCTTGCTCTAAGCCGTTTGAGGTTATTTATCGATGTTTGGGGTCTGCATCGGTTGTTTCCTTTGACAAGTTTAGATTCTATGTTGTCTTCGTAGATTATTTTACGAAGTATACATGGTTCTATCCTCTTCGTCAAAAATCTGATGTCATTGTTGTATTCTCTAAATTTAAGAACTTAGTTGAGAACTATTTTCAAACTACTATTAAAACCATCTATTCAGATGGCGGAGGTGAATATCAAGCTCTTGCATCTTATCTATCTACTTGTGGTATTCAACATCTTAAGTCACCTCCGTATACTCCTCAACTGGTTGGTTCTGCCGAACGTAAACATCGTCATATTGTTGAAACCGGTCTAACTCTGCTTCATCAAGCATCTATGCCTTCCTCAGTCGCCTTTCAAATGCGGTGTACCTCATTAATCGTATGCCCACTCCGTTCTTGATTCGGTCACCATTTGAAAAGCTATTTCAAAATGCCCTAACCTACACACATTAAAAGTTTTTGGTCATCGTTATCCTTGGTTACGCCCCTACAATTCTCATAAACTGCAACCTCGATCTCGCCCTTGTATTTTCATCGGATATTCTCTTGAACATAATACTTTTCGGTGTTATGATCCTCTATCTACTAAGGTATTTATCTCCAGACATGTCACTTTTGTGGAGTTTGTCTTTCCCTTTCGAGATCAAGGTCATTGTGCCATCCCATTGAATTCCTCTACTACATCTTCCTCCTCCCCCGTGCCTCTACAAGATCCACACTCACTTGTTATTTCGATTCCGCACATTCCTCCTTCGTCTTCTTCTCCGGTGTCTTCCTCTCCTCCAGAGCCAATGCCTCTGTCCTCACCTTGTCCTGGTTCCTCTGTAGTCCCTGTGTCCACCTCCACTAGTGATCACCCTCAATCCTTACCCTCTGCTACTCCTATCGTCTCAAGCCATCCAATACAAACCCGCTCCAAAAGTGGTATCTTTAAACCCCGTCAAGTTCTTAATTTACATGTCAGCACCAACTCTTCTCTAGCCTCTCGAACCATCATCTTTTACTCAAGCCCAAAATTCTCACTGGCGCACCATGAGTGATGAGTATGATGCGCTTCTTCGTAATGGTACATGGACTCTCACCCCTCTCACCCCACGAAACATTATAGGGTGTACGTGGGTCTATCGAGCGAAACCACGATGGCTCGATTGCTCGCTATAAAGCTCGACTTGTGGCTAAGGGTTTTCATCAACGTCTGGTCTTGACTACACGAGACATTTAGTCACCGTCAAACCTACTACCATTCGGCTTATCCACGAGTTTGGTCTCCAACGATGGTGCTTACGCCAACTCGATGTTAACAATGCCTTTTGCAAGGAACACTTCAAGACGTTTTCATGCAATAGCCTCCGGTTTTATACATCCTCGATCCGGCATGTATGTAAATTACGAAAAGCCATTTATGGCTTCGAACGAGCACAGTATCGAGCTTGGTCTCTACTTGTCTTGGTTGGCTTCATTAACTCTAAATCGATGTCTCTCTTTTCTACGCCACCAACATGGGTTTACTATCTATCTTGGTTTATGTGGATGATATTATTATTACCGGTGATAACTCTACGGTTCAAGCATTTATTCAACAATTGGTGACCGATTCTCTCTTAAGGATCTTGGTCACCTAAATTATTTTCTCGAGTCGAGGCTACATCTACGTCTTGGTCTCTTTCTCTCACAGAAAGTATATTCTTGATTTGTTGTTCAAGACGGCTATGCAGGATGCAAAAGAGGTTGCCACTCCTCTATCCTCCAGTGAATCACTGAAGTTATGTGATGGTAGTCCTGCTACGGACCCTACTCAGTTTCGACAGGTAGTTGGCTCCCTACAATATCTTGCCCTTACTCGACCGGATATTTCCTTTGCAGTTAATAAACTGTCTCAGTTCATGCATCGGCCATCTGCTCTCCATTGGACTGCTGTCAAACGCGTTTTGCGTTATCTTAAAGGGACTATTGATCATGGTATTTTTCTTCGCAAACATTCTCCCTCTCAACTTCATGTCTTTGCTGATGCTGATTGGGCCGGCAATGTTGACGATCGAACCTCCACATCTGGCTATATTGTTTTTCTTGGTGCTAATCCGATCAGCTGGAGTTCTAAGAAACAAAAGACAGTTGCCTGGTCTGTGAAGCGAATATCGAGCTATAGCTGCTGCTGAACTCATTTGGATCTCCAACTTGCTTAAGGAGCTTCACGTTTCTTCTTCTACTCTGCCTGTTATTTATTGTGATAACCTTGGTGCAACTTACCTCTGTGCGAACCCGGTTTTTCACTCTCGCATGAAGCATGTGGCTATCGATTTTCATTTTGTGCGGGATCAAGTTGCTCGCCGCTTCGTGTTTCTCATGTTCACACGGATCAACTTGCGACTCCCTCACAAAGTCTTTAGCTCGCAAGCCCTTTTTATTGCATCGGTCCAAGATCGGCATCCTTGACAGAAGCTCGATCTTGCGGGGGCATGTTAGCTGACTAAGTCTACCGCCAACTCTATAACTGAACGAGCCAATCTCGTTCATTAGTTGAGGGAAATCCTCATTAGTTGAGGGAAATCTTTTGACTAAGTCTACTGTCAAATCTGAGGGAAATCTTCATTAGTTGAGGAAAATCTTTCCTCATCCCTGTATAAATAGACGATGCATTTATCAATAATATCAAGTTTCCATTCTCTCATTTCAATTTCTAACACTATTAACAAATGTAGTTAAAACAAGCGGACATGCATCAATTTTGTTTAGAAATTACGGAATGTATATCTATAGATGTGAGAAGATAGTTTGAATATTTCTATATTTGTGGGGTTAATTTTAAGATCTGATTAGTCATAATGATTTTTGTGGGAAGATGAGATTTTTTCTTATATTGATGAAAACCTATAACTCATGAACGTACTATTAATTTGAAAGAACCTACAACTCCTGAACGTATTATTATTTTGAGAGAACGACTCAATATACGGTTATATAGTTCTAACTTTTCAATCATGTTTTAGTCGGATGATTTTTTGAGTTTGTTGCAGTGTTATATTGTATAAAGTGCATTATGATACAATTTTTTGTCTATATGATCTAGTGTTATAATATTATCAGTCAATTATGTTTTGATCAGATATCCCATTTTGTGTGGTGTTAATAGTCATTTTAGACTCACTCTCGCTATAGTGTTACAGGTTATCTATGTCTTTCAATTTTTGTATATACTTTGTACAACAAGTAGTGGACTTGTAATAGACTTAACAACCCTCGTTTGGTTATCTTTCATAGTTGGTTTTGGTTTATAAATGAGAGTCGTGTCATGTGGACATTTGTCGGGACTTTGGTATGTAATGGACTTAATCGTTTGTGTGCAATTGTTTAAAGCTTGTAAAGTTTATAGTTGTAATTTGTATTGACTATATAAAATGTTTGTTAAGGTGGTTACTTTTGGATCTCATGGGAAATATTTTCTCTAACTCTTTTTTTTTTAGGTCATAAGGGATCCTAGGAGGTTTTGGGACGACTGACCTTTACAGATGGACACCTAAGGGTGCCACATGACTTAGACAAACCATCTAAGTTTATGATAAATGGTATCGGAGCGGACAAGCACATGCATAAACACTTGTTATACAAATGTGGGGGAGCTAGTTGGGCTACATGGAGGGCAGCTAGCATGTGCGATCATTTGGTAGAACCGAACATAGATATATGGGGGAAAGGACTCAATTAGAGGAGCGAACATCCTTAATTGGCATTCATGGGAATAACTAACCTTTTGCGCGAGAGGTACCATGAGGACAAGCAAGCTAGAAATAATGTATAGTATACAAAGATTGTGATGTTTAAGTTCAAGTTATAAACATTGATAACCAAAGTTGACGGTGCTCAAGACAAGCAAGGCGCTTGGTATAAGATAAGACAATGCAAAGTGGGATGTATTGCTCAACGACCGAAAGAGTTGTGTAAAGCTCATAGAGATGAGGGATATTGCTAACTCGAAGAATTCGGTACTTATACAAGGGCTTGTATACAGACGATGGAGTGTTCGTGACCATCCCAAGGCAATTAAAACTCGGCATCATGGAGCATTGAAACTTCCTCTTCGACATGGAAATGATACATCCGTAGGAGACTAAAGTGTGTAATAAGTTCAGTATGTTGCTAGGCCTTGAAGGGTGCAGTGGGGATTATATTGGCTAAAAGTCACAATCTAACAAGCGCATTTGCGGGGGCAGAATAATGCAAAGATTATTCAATAATATGGAGTAGTCTAATGGGATAATGGTCTCTGTAACTTCCAGAGAGAAGAATGCAAAGAGGAAAGTTGCTCCAACATGACATATATCCAGGGGGGATATGTCCTAGTTCTCTAAAGTGAGAATCATGTACAGCGGACTGTATATGTTAAGAAAGAGTACCTCAAGATAGTATCTCCATAAAACTCAACGGATCAAGCGAGCGGTGAGGAGTTATCGTATGATATTGAATGAGGTAATAAATCAGTGGATGCATTGCGAGATGAAGTGGGGAAGCAACCATGTCAACATCATACGAAGACACACTTAGAGTCGATGTGAAAATCAGACTCACCAGAGAGCTGACCCACGGAATGGTAGGCACGAGGGTCATCATTAACTCAATGCAAATCGAGAGGTGGAGCAACTTGGGTAGAACTTGTTGAGTCTCCAAGTCACATGAAGGGAGTCGACATAGAAGATAGAACATAGAGCAGAGGCACAGAGCTTTCCTTGGACAGAGGTCAAAGACATGAACTCTTGCAGAAGCAAGAGTAGGACCATGTTATTTCATGGGTTCTTCATTCTGATGGGGTGGACTCATCTTGCATGGTGCCAAAGACGAAGTGAGCTTCAAGGCACATGCACCTTGTCTCAAAGATACATTTGATGAAGGAACTAAGGTGATTCAACTTATGGAGGTGAAGTTGGGATCAAAAGATATTAGCACGGGGCAAATGGATGCAGAGGTGGGTACTCTTGAAGAATATGCCATAGTATTATCATTCGAGTTGTCATGAAGAAAGTGGTGCATAATGGAGATTGTGCTGGTGGGGGATAGAGGCATAGGATCCAAACAATGATGTACCAATTCAGCAAAGTCGGTGGACTTCGAGAGCTACTAGGTAATAAATTGTCCTAGAGTAATGTGCTTCATTTGAGTGTAACTTGAGAATGAGTGAGCACAATCAAAGGTGGTGGAGGTCATGATATGTTGACAGAGGCCACACATGGAGAGATCGTAGTCCAAGTTCATCACATAAGAATCTAAATGCAATGGATATGTCACCAGGAGTCGACATGGCACAGCGGATCTTGGTGGAATAGTTCGAGGCAACACAACACACATGAGAGATGTCCCATGAGGGACGTGGTCATGCGGAGGTATAATTAGGAGCTACTAGGAGCTCCATTTCAGTGAACAACATAATGATAAGAAGGGCTATGGATTCAAGGAGTGAAAGTCATGGTACCGCATTTGTGGGTCTTCCGTGTGTGCGCATCGAATCTTATATTGGATGAAAGCCCTAGGTCATTAGCATATGAGTGCTATATACCATCAAGAGAGAATTTTGAGTGCAAGTACTAATGAGTCCCATAAAGAGACTTGATCATACAAAAGTATGATCAGAGTGACTAAAGAGTTGGACTACTTTTAGTACTTATATTCACTTAAGGGAGTTCAACAAGTTAAAGGACAAGGTCGAGTAAGCGAATATTGCTACCAAGGAAGCTAAGAAGAACAAAATCGACACAAGTCTTACAACAAGATGGAAGAGGCCATGCTTGGGATTTGTAGTTTGTCTTTCCATCAACCAAGATAAACCACTCAGAGAATACGGGGAAGTTAAAGGAGGTGGTCGATAAGGGTAAGGAAGTGACGATGAGTCCAGAGAGGCTTAGCCACCCAAAATCAAAGCATCGGTCAGAAAGGAGGTGGACTCATATGAGTGCCACAGTGTCGTAGAGGCAGATCTACCGATCACGAAGAAAAGGAAGCAGATGCAAGATAATAGATAGTAGGGCCATGGGCTTGATAACATCATTATACCATAGAGGCAGAACTTCCATGGAATCATCGATCTCTTGCTCTCATAGAGGGAGCACATTAGTCATGAAAGAGACTGAGGAGATAGAGAATACAAAGGTAAACTCCAAGTACTAGGACAGGGCTGAAAGGCAGAGGCCAAAGAACTTCATAAGATCAGTGTCAACGAGCTTCTCATCAAGATAGCCAAAAGTGAAAGACTTCAAGTTGATGCAGGAGTAATCAACCAAAGAACGAAGTAGGCAGTACGTGGTGCTATACCTTTTCTACTCAGAGGAGTTAGCGGTAAAGATGATAGAGAAGACAGTACAATCCTAAAGGCGACTAAAACTATCAAAGACTTGCTCCAAGTTGAGGTGAAATTTTACTCTTTTTAAGCAAAACTTCTTGCATTCTGGAAGTTCAATGGCAGAGAGAAAATGAATTATAGTAGCTAACTTAACACAAGAAATGCAATACTTTGGGTGCTTCGGAAGTGTGAGCAAAGAGCAAGCGAAGACTAGTAACCAGCTCGATGCATGAAGTACAACATCGAGGAGACGAATGAAGTCAAGTAACCTTGCCTTCTCTCATTTATATTGTAGAGGAGCCCTGCACAAGTTCAAAGAGCTTTCAAAAAATATAATAGAAAATAAGTTATCAAATCCTCACTAATGGTGATGAGTGCTACTGAGAGTAAATTATCCGCTTTATTTCCCAACAGAATATCAATCAAAAGCTATAGTGATATAAACCTACTTGGAAGTGACAACTAAGTTGAAGAAGAATTAATGGGTAAATTTTGTGAAAGAAGAACTTTAAAAACTTCAAAATCTGTGAGGCGATGCTCGTTCAAGCTCTAACAAGCATCAATCCAATCTAAGCGACATTTGAGATACTAACGCAAAACAAGGAAGATATTTTTCTTTATCAAAAAGATTTGCAAGAATCAACAAGGTTAACACAACTCAGTGACCTCACACCAGAGTTAGTCATTGATGAGTTGAAGCAGTATGGTGGATCAGAGTTTCACTACTTAATAACAGTGACGGATACAGTTGGGATCCAAGAGGCGTGTTGCAGCTAGAGCAGAAGATTGAAGATTCAGCAAAAGGTGAGAAGAGGCAACTTCTACAGTGGCTTTGAGAAGGACATCGAAGGAATAAGTGGAGGATAATGTCACAAACAAAAATATAAATAAGGTGTTCGACACAATACTCATGTTTGTCCGTATCTTTCAGTTTTTATACATACTTTATACAACAAGTAGCAGGCTTATAGTAGGCTTGGTAACCCTAGTTTGGTTAGCTTTCATGGTCGATTTCAGCTTGTAAATGAGAGTCATGTCATGTGGATATTTATGAGGACTTCGGTCTGTAATGGATATTGATCCTTTGTGTGTAACTATTTAAAGCTTGTAAAGTTCATGATTGTAATTTGTATTGGCTATATAAAGTGTTTGCATGGATTCCATACGAAATATTTTCTCTAACTCGTTTTCTTTTTTATAGGTCCTAAGGGACCCTAGGAGGTTTAAGGGAGATTAACATTTACGAATGAATACACAAGGACACCACACGACTTAGGCAAAACATGCAACGGTGCATTATGATATAATTTTTTTTATATATGATCCAGTGTTATAATATTATCAGTCAATTATGTTTTGATCAGATATCCCATTTTGTCTGGTGTTAATCGTCTTTTTGCGCTCACTCTCGCTTTGGTGTTACAGGTTCGGATTTTACGAGTTATGCCAATTGTGTTTTAATTAAATATCCATTTTAATTATTTTTCTGCACTAAATGTAACTATAACTCAACTTGATTATAATGTTTTAAACACTGAATTAAGGTGTTTTTATCGATACCAAAAAGAATATTGTAACTCAATGGAAAAACACCCGAGTATCTTTATGATCATTTTAAATGTTCTTCAATAATAATAAATCAAAACTGCAGCACAATGCCCCTAAAGGTAGCTGACAATAAATTATATGTGCCAAAAGATTGATTTGTAGATACGTCAACTGAATAATCTGTTCGACCGTAGTGTTTTTTATTGAGTTACAGTCTTTGTATTAATACAAGAAAAGCACTATAACTCGAAAAGCAATGTAAGTAATTTATTTTATGTTAATTTTGAAATGTTGTTGTTCCATAGAAACTCAAAGCTGGTGCTAATGAACCTAAGATAAGTGCCAATGAATTAAATGCCCCCAAAAAATGAATTACGTGACAGTAAATTATTGCTATAATATTTTTGCACTAGATTATAGTGTTTTCATTAATATCATAACAATATTATAACTTCATAAGAAAATACTATAATTGGTGCACGGGAAAAGTAAACTGATTTACCTTATAAACCAGTCTACAAGCTTGTTGCCCTTGCCATATAGGAGGTAGTTTAGAGATTGTGGTAAGAGATACTTTAAAGGAGCTGGAGAATAAGAGGTTTTCTAAAATTCTTGGGCAATTTACCTATAATAAGTCTCTAGTAATGTGCTTTTATCAGATAACGCCTCCAGATTTGGTTTTTGTCAAGATTTTTCTATTTAGAGTTTGATCAAAATATCTTCAAAGAAATTATAGAAAGATGACTGTCTTTTAAGTGATTTTTGATTCCATTTTTTAGGATTGAATCGATTTTAGAGATGAATTTGATCAGATTTGTTCAATAAAACCTTAACTACTTGATTTGGTTCAATTGTGTCCTAGATTACCCTAATTAATTTTAAATTACCCCTCACCTCCTACATCTCCACCATGTTACCTCCTCTTTCTCTCCCTTTACCTTATCCTCTTCTGTCTCCTCCCACTCCACCTCCTCCTCCTCTTTCGCTCCCTTCGTTGTTTCCTCTCACTTCGTCTCCCTCTCTACCTTTGTCTCCTCTCACTTCATCTAGCTCTTCTGTCTCCTCCCACTCCACCTCCTCCTCCTCTTTCGCTCCCTTCGTTGTTTCCTCTCACTTCGTCTCCCTCTCTACCTTTGTCTCCTCTCACTTCATCTAGACTATTTCTTCTTACTCCCCCTCCCTTTTAGCATCCTCCTCCTCTCTCTACATTGCT
This sequence comes from Ensete glaucum, assembly GCA_021527575.1. NCBI lineage: Eukaryota > Viridiplantae > Streptophyta > Magnoliopsida > Zingiberales > Musaceae > Ensete > Ensete glaucum. The sequence continues at coordinate 26,623,207 of CM038555.1, forward strand.
ACTACCCCTACCTCTCTTTCTCTTGTTCTTTTTCCTCCTCATTTGTCTTCTACTACTCCACTACTCGCTTCTTCCGTCTCTTTCATCATCCTTGCATTACTTAGAAAAGTCATTACACTTGAGTTATTTTAGTACTATACTCAAGTTATACTTAAATTACATTCAGTTATACTTATTCATATAATATATTAAAAATATATTATTTTTTATAAAAATATCTAAATTCGTCATAAAACTTAAAAATTGAGTGATTCTAAAAAATATATTAATTTTTATATAAAATTATCTTAAACTATCCAAAAAGTCATTACACTCATTCAAAGAATATATTAAAAAATATATTAATTTGTATGTTAAATTATCCTAAGTTCATCATAAAATTAATCATAAAAGCTTACATTTTCTATTTTTTTATGTTGACTTAGTTATATTCAAAATTAAACTAAGTTATACTCAACACCTAATATATTTAAAATTAATATTTTTATTTTAGATGATTTAAGGATAATTTGATTATTGAAAATTTGAGAATTATATTCAAATATGTTTCTAATAAAAATTATGATAGTTTTTATTTATTATAAATTTTAGAATAAGTTTATATAAAATTAATATTTTTTAATAGCTTATGTGAATCAGCATAATTCAATTGTAATCGAAGTATAATAAGAGTTTTTTAGATAAGACTGAAACAACCAATAAAAACAAATAAACTATTACGCGTTCCAATTAATTATTGAAGGGGGTGCCGTTATCGTAATTATCCCACCAACCGAGGTCCATTCTGCGTCGGACCTCAATTATTCAGAAAGCTCAGCCGTCCTGCACCACCACTCAAATTGCCTTCTATCTCTTTCCCCTGCCTCTTTCTTCGCTTCCCCTTTCTCTCTCTCTGAACAAAATATATCGGAAATCTAAATCCACCATAAGTGCAGATAGCTGCTGTAGAACAAGGACCAGAAGCAGGAGCATGAGCAGAAGTAAAAGCAGAAGAGAGAAAAGATGAAGAAAAGAAAGTGAAGTCCCAGTTGCAACAATCATTGTTGTAGCTCTTTTTTTCAATCTCTTCTCATCCTATCTTTTCCTGACAAAATTTTCTCATCCAGACTTGTTATCAGATGCATCTTAACCTTAAGAGACAGTGAGTGTGCGTGTGTGAGCGAGAAAAGTCAGAAATCAGACACCAGACAGGACAAAGGGTTCTCCATAGAGAAGCAAAGCAAGAAGAAAATAGAGGGAGCGAGCGAGAGAGAGAGAGAGAGAGAGAGTCGGAACGCATGGAAGAGTCCCTCAAGTCCCTCTCCTTGGACTACCTCAACCTCCTGATCAACGGGCAAGCGTTCAGCGATGTCACCTTCAGCGTCGAGGGCCGCCTCGTCCATGCCCATCGCTGCGTCCTTGCCGCCCGCAGCCTGTTCTTCCGAAAGTTCTTCTCCGGCGCCGAACCCTCCTCGCCATCCAGTCTCCTCCTCCTCAACCCTCATGATCGCCACAGTCCGCGGTCACCGACTGGCGGGGCCTCCATGTCTTCGTCGTCCTCCCCGAGGGGCAGCGGGTGCACTGCCGGCACCGCCATCCCGGTGAGTTCCGTCAGCTATGAGGTGTTCTTGCTGATGCTCCAGTTCATGTACAGCGGGCAGATCCCGCTGGTGCCGCAGAAGCACGAGCCTCGCCCCAGTTGTAGCGACCGTGGCTGCTGGCACACCCATTGCACCGCCGCCGTCGACCTCGCACTCGACACCCTCGCCGCCGCACGGTCCTTCGGCATCGAGCAGCTCGCGCTTCTCACTCAGGTCCGCTGCAGATCTGTCATTCTGCTAATACCGTATATCCCAAATCGATCCCCGGTTTCTTGTATCCCAGCATCAATCTCGCCATCTTATTTTAGGAGTCCTCGGTTGCTTCTTTCCGTGCTTTTTTCTTTCCTCGTCTTTCGTTCATTTACTGATGATGGCTGTGCTTTCTCTTTAGGGACATCTATGTCTACTGTGTGCCTCATTTCTTCCTCTTGAGATCTTCCCATCCTGTTACTGTGTGAACAGCAACCTTCTATGCTGTATGGCATAGTGCACAGTATGTCTCCTTCAAATCAAAATTTGACCATCTTTCACCAGAACAAGCTGTTTCTAACCTAGATTAGGGTTTGCTGTCGCTTCACCAACGATGGATCTTTTCGTTGTCCCACTGCATGCAGCATTCACAGTCATAGCTTGAATTAGACGCCTCTCCCCCACAAACACAGTCGCCTTGTTCCCATCCCCTCTAATATTTTATGCAGGCCAAACGTATGATTCCCTTTTTGCACTATTCTACACTGTTATTAATCACCATTATTGTTGGCAAAATGTTGTTCCTAGAATTTGTTTGTTCATATCCGTTGGCTGGGTGCAGAAGCAATTAGCTAGTATGGTGGAGAAGGCGACGATCGAGGACGTGATGAAGGTCCTAATCGCGTCGAGAAAGCAAGACATGAACCAGCTGTGGACGACCTGCTCCCACCTCGTCGTCAAGTCCGGCCTTCCGCCCGAGGTGCTCGCCAAGCACCTGCCGATTGACATCGTGGCCAAGATCGAGGAGCTCCGTCTCAAGTCCTCCCTCAGCGATCGCTCCTTCATCGCTCACCACCATTCTCTCGAAGCCGCTGGCGCTTCCACTGAGCTCGATGACCACCACAAGATCCGTCGAATGCGCCGTGCTCTCGACTCGTCGGATGTCGAGCTTGTCAAGCTGATGGTGATGGGGGAGGGGCTCAACCTCGACGACGCGCTTGCCCTGCACTACGCCGTCGAGAACTGCACCCGCGAGGTCGTAAAGGCGCTCCTTGAGCTCGGCGCCACCGACGTCAATTTCCGTGCCGGTCCTGCTGGAAAAACCCCACTCCACATCGCCGCAAAAATGGTGTGCCCCGACATGGTAGCCGTCCTCCTCGACCACCATGCCGACCCCAACATTCGAACGTTCGATGGCGTGACCCCGCTCGACATTCTCCGCAACCTGACGTCCGACTTCCTCTTCAAGGGCGCTGTTCCGGGCCTGACACATATCGAGCCGAACAAACTCAGGCTTTGCCTCGAGCTAGTCCAATCGGCGGCACTGGTCATGTCACGCGAGGACGCGAAAAATGGTGGAGGTGGAAACCATCCTCACTCGGCCATCTATCCCCCGATGAATCAGCAGGAATCGAACACTTGCAACGCAAATCACACAAGTAGCAGCATGGTCAACCTCAGCTTGGATTCGAGAATGGTGTATCTGAATCTGGGAATGGCAGAACGATTGGGGTGCAAGATGAGTGATGGAACTGATGATAGCAGCAGCAGTAGATCTCTAGGTGGTCGAGGTGTTGGTAACATTGGCTTATCGAGCATGTTTTCTTCTCATGGTTTCCCATGACTACTGCCTTGTAAGCTTGAAAGAACTTCCTGTTTGTCTCACTACTGTCTCTCTCACATTAACGCATCATTCGCTGTCTCTATACTCAATGCAAGGCAAGAGATTCAAGTTTCAGAAAAGAAACTTCAATTTGCTCCGAATCATGGTGACCTAGCTTAACAGGAGTATACGGCTGCATTTGTAAATTAATATGACTTGATTGCCATAATTTTCTTTTGTTTTGTTTGGATTATTAGTTGGCCTATATTTTTTCAGTTTACAGGCTGATGGAACACCAGCATGTGGGCAATTTAAAGAGGGAGATAGCGAGAAACTGAGCGAGCTATGAATGATGAAAGAGATGCAGGTCAGTCTCTTCAATTTTCATCTCTCTGGCCTCCCCAGCATTTCCTTTTATTTGCTATCTTTACACTATGCCATTATTTGCCTGAGACTTGCTAATTTCCTCCTCCTCCCGATCAATCTCTCCCGCATGTTTACATGCTAGCTGTTCTCTTGCATCGGGTTGCAGAATCCTATCTCTGCTGGTTATGTGCTGCACTAGTTGGCAACTATTGGTTCTCGTAGTACAAATTACCTTCCACTGTAGCCGTGGGTTCTCCTTTCCCCCTTCCCTCTAATTAGCTTGCTTTGTCTTCCAATTGATGCTTTGTTTGGATATGCAAAGAGTAATATCTCAGCAGCAGTTGAACATCTCTAGTACGTTGCCATCTTCAAGGTCCTGTAGTGTTTCTTGATATATTAGATTTGCAGAAATTGTCGCTCAGCCGTAGACGAATAAATACCTTATCTTCCGTGAGTGCATCATTGTCAGTGAGTGACGACTACATGACATCAGCCTTTGGAAGGTTCATAGCAGTTTCTCTTGAAGAAGCTTTTGTGTACACTTTGTAGGATGATCCTATCGTGTGTTTCAGTAATAGCCTCGGCCTTTTCTCACTACTCAAAATTAAAAAATGTATTATAAAAAATATTTTTTATTCATTAAAGTAATATAAATTTATATAATTTTAAATTTTTCTTAATTATATATTTAAATCATGCTTTCAAATCATATATTTAAATCTATAATTGATCATCAAATCATAGATTGATTGAAGACATATAAGGAATGTTAAGATCATCAAATCAAGATTATCATTGTATATTTGTCTCTATTTTAACCTTCTGTTTTCATAAGATAAATTTATGCCAAAGATGTCAATCTTGAATCTATGCAACTGAAATATCCTACGATCGAGACACTTTCTAAGGAAGTATGATAGTTGATCAAAAGTATATATATGAGAAATACGTAGTTGACATATGATAATTTAATCTCTAACAAAGTGGAAGTCAATAATAATATATTCATGTGGGAGCAAAACACTAGATTACAGTATAGAGATAGGTGACATCCATATTATCATAGTATATTATTAGAATGGATTATGATGATCATATGATTAATGAGGTAGACTATAGTTTGAAATGTTACTAATGACATAGAGGCTTGATGTAGGAAGTTGAGACTAATTTCAACTATATGTTAGTATATTTCTTTCACAAAGCCAACTACTTGAGGTGTGTACGATGGTGACTTGAGATGTTGTCTACCATTTGATGAGAGGTAAGTTATTAGAGCTTGGGATTCACCTCCTCCATTATAGTAATATGTTTTAATGATAGATTGGAAGAAGTTCTTGATTATCTTTTTGAATAAATAAAGATTAATAATTCAGATTTATATTTGAGGGGATATAATCATATATATTTAGTGAAGTAATAAAAAATAACATAAAATATGAAATTATCAACAAAAGTGGTTGAGATTAGGCCTCAAACATCAATATAAATAATTTCAACTGATTTGGAGTAGGATATGGAAGACGTTATGAAAGATAGATTATGACTTTTATTGTTAAGGTAAGCATCTTAATGAGTTGCAATGTTACTTGATTTGAAAGTTAAAAGGGAGTAATAATAAATTAGTTGCTATTGAATAGAGAATGGTGGATGACTAAGGCAACAATATGTATATTGATTAGAGCATTAAGCAACTAAAGCAAGAAAAATTGGCTAGGTGATTTATAAAGCTAATGATCACATATAGATATTGTCTTTATTTTGGCCCTGGACAATAGATGCCTATGTGCTTAGATCCCTTACAAGAAATAAGTCAAGAAAGAACTCAATAGAGGTATTATTTTATTTACAGAATTAAGAGATAGAAATAAGGTTCACTTCGATATAAGGTATACACAAAACATTATGGAGTGTAAAAGTATATATATGTGATTTAAGTGTTATTGAATTAGAGTGAGTATGATAGAACCTCAAAAGGAGCTCTATAGTTTTTGACCGTTGAGGGGGATCAACTCTTGGAACGCTGTAGGGGTTCCTCCCTCCTATACTCGGCACAAGGCTGAAATAAAATAGATAATTGCTTGATAAAAAGAGGTGGAAGCTACATACTTATATAGGGTTCCAAACTCTAGCCCTGGGGGTGCTTGCCTAACTAAAATTATCCTTTTGCCACTTCTATAGCCTACTTGCCTTAGAGAGAATAAGTGGTGGCTAAGTTGGCTCTATAGCTAACCTAAGTAGGGGGAAACCCTAGCCTACCAACCCAGTAAAGGGGGGCGACAACTACTAAACCCTAACGGCTAATCTATACTCCTTTATAAGATAAGAGTGACTTTATTACAATCTAGTAGGGTTTTATTGACTACTTCTAGGGAGATTAGGACTCAACCCTGCTAGAGTCCTATCAAACCGGCTCTCTTTAAATCAGAAATGTCCTCAAGGCTGAAGTTTCATCAACTTAGGGAACCAGGTCTTCGGCTCCTCATAAGCTCGGGTGTCAGTTAGAAGCACTTCAGCTAAGTCATCATTTTTAAATTTTCATTTGAGGTGAGATACTTGGAGTATCAACTGTAATTTTAATCTGGTGCACGGATCTGATCTCCAGGTTAGGACCTCAATGTAATCCCCAATTTTGTAAGACACAAAGAAATAAGGAGACCACTTTCTTGAGGCTTGAATTTCATGTTGGTGGAGCTGGAGATAAAGGAGGACTTGATCTTTCTCAGGAAACTTTCTTCTGCTCTGACATTTGTCAGGGGGAAGTTTCTTCCTTGCATAGGCTACTACGTGATTATTCTGTAATAGTAGTTGTACCTTCTTTTGGAGTGAGGGCTATCCTATGATAAAATCTCTAGTGGTGTGAGCCCGATCTGAGTCTGAGGTGGGTAGGAGTGGTGATTTTTCAGGGCCCATTTTTACTTTTTCATGTTGTTGACCATCTTGCATGAAGATAGTACTGAACCCCGCTCTGGATGTGTTTGCTCCAATAATAAACACATGACCATGATTTGGTGTGGGCGACATCGTGGTCGTGAGGGCTATAGTTCCACTTGGCCAAGGTAGTGCATCTTTCTTTAGGGATAATGTTCATGCTTCGTAAAGTCCTATGAATGATCCTTCACCTTTTCTGATTTCGCCATTAGAGGGGCTTAATTTTCTCATGGTCTTGGGCCGTAGATCGGATGTCATCATCAAGGAAGTCTTTAAGCATCGTGGTCCGATCCTAGGGAAAGTCATGGAAGTTACCTGAGATCAGCAACCATGGTGAGTTCGATGAGATGTAACACTTTAAAGATAGCTTATCTCCGGAGAAATGGATATAGGGATGTGTCATAGCGGGAAAGAAGCATAGCCGAACAATATGTGTCTCTATCATCTCTTGGACGACCCTTTTATTTTCGACCTTCTAAGGTTGTAGGAAGCAATCTGGCCGAGCAACAACTGATAGAAATTTTGGCCTGTCCAGCATAGGGTGGTTGGACAACTTCAGAGGAGGTAATCAACTCAGTTTGGTGGAGACGCACAAAATTTTAGCAAGTTGTAGGAGAGGGTTCTTATCTTCAATCTCATGAAACCCTTTAATTTAAATTAGAAAATCACTGGATTTTTCTTTTGGCACCCCCTCCAAGCATTGTGTTGTAGTTATAGTCACTGGGCTCCCTCGTAGAATCACCTGCTTTCCTTTTTTAAAAAATTTCATGGTTAGCTTCAAAAAATTCCTGAAAACATCTCTAATCGTGGACAACCAATCAATGCTAAGCACTATATCAAAACCATCAAGAGGGAGAAGGAAAAAATTATCAACTACGTCTTGCTCCTATAGGATTAGTTTTACTCGTGGGCACTTCTAGTTGCACTTTAGAATTTGGCCGTTAGCTACCTTGACTTTGAACCTATTGCAATCTTCTTTTAGAGCATTAAGTGGGCAGCAACCTTATTGCTCATGAAGTTGTGTGTGCTCCAGTGTCGATGAGGATGATGATGGAATGCTGCTTGAGAAACCCTTCGATCTTCAATGTTTACAGGTTGGTGTAGCCAGTTAAGGTAGGGACCGTATGGGTGACCAGTTGTAGTGTATCCTTCTCCTTGGGCTCGAGAGTCATATCTTCAAGTTTGGGTTCTTCAGTGGGTGCAATCATCAGCGGTGTCTCCTTTTTACATTTGTGTTCTAGGTTCCATAGTTTATCACAACACCCACATAGGCCCTTTGTCAATCAGTCATGAAGGTCTTCTCTTATTAATTTCTGTGGCTGAGGGGGTTAGCTGACAGTAGAAGGAGGTGAAAGCTTTGGTGCCACCAGTCGGGGAGCAACTCTAGTCTTCCGAGCTTCATAGTTCAATCGCTCCTCTTAATGTCGCACAAAGGAGATAGCTGCCTTAAGTGTGTATGACTGTCACGCTTTAACTTCTTCCTTAATCTCTAGCTTCAAGCCCTCAAATAAAAATCTTTGATATCTATTTTTCAGACTAATCATAAGTTTGATTAAATAACCTTTCAAACCTGGTTTGGTACTCTTGGATGTTGGAGGTTTGACGGATCATCGCTAGTTCTTTGCTAAGGTTCATTTTATAATCTAAATTTGTACCATGTTGTGATCTTATTGAGCTCGTGATCGACCTAATCTAAACTCCTTAAAGAGAGCATGTAATTTAACATCTATATGTGTCTTAAGAGCTTCCAATTTGGCTTTGAATAAGCCCACCGATGTCATGATGTAAGGATCTCCAACCTGTTAAATCAAACCAATTAAAGAGTGTAGCTGCAATCTTTAGGCTGAAGGCAGTAATGGCAGTGATGTTAGGGCTACAGTGGTGAAGTCTCTAAGTGGAGGATGGCAATCAAGGGTAGCAGCAATGATGGAGGAAGAAAATGACAGTAGTAATGTCGGCTACGACCCTTTGGTGATGCAACAATGTTGACACTACAATATTGTCAAGGCTATGATTTTTTAGATGACTGATATTTATCAGAAGATGACAGCCAAGAGATCTAAGTTGAAGGTAGCAGTGATGGTAGAGGAAGAAGAGGGCAACAACAACGTTGGCTACGACTGCGGTGTGACTTCATGGCTGCAGGTGGCGTCGGTTGTAGCAAGGGTATGGCTATAATAGGAGGAAGATAGGGCAGCGATGTACACGACTGTTGCAGAGGAGGGTAGCAGTAGTATGGAGTGAGAAATGACTACTATTGTATTTAATTTATTGCTAGTTGTGATCAAGATAGTTGGCAGTGAATGATTATTGCGGGCTATGATGTAAATAGATTGCAACGAAAGATCGCTATTGGTAGCTTTTTGTCACAAGGATCGCTATTGGCTACGATCAAGGAGGATGGCAAGAAGAGGTCGCCATTGATAGCGTTGGGTAGTGAAAAATGCATGTTGTGATTGAAGGGACAAGAGAGGTTGGGTGGCTAAAAGGTTAGTGGACCAAAGGCTTCAGTTTTTGGGTACGGTTTGTGACTGTTTTGGGTGTGATTTAGGGCTATGGTTTTGTAGAGTTTAGGCTATGAATTGATGTGATTTTAGAGCTATGATAGCAGTAGATGAAGGTTAGGAAAATATATTTTAGATCTAAGATAGATGGCAACAAAGGTAGATGTCTCGGTAAGGAAAGCTAGCTAAAAAGGTAAGTGGATCGATAAAGAAGTAGGCTGATTTGGGTGGCTGATTTGGGAGGCTATTTAGATTTGGTTTAGGATAATATTTAGAAGGATTTTTAGTGAGGATGGTAGCTTTAGAGATGAGGAAAAGAGAATCTAAAATCACACAAAAAAGAGCACTCAAATATGATAGAATTCAGTGAAAAGAAGTGCTATGATGGGCTATCGTGCTGAACTGATTTTTAAACGATGACTTTTCAACATAAATTCTAAAGGAAAGTTTAAGGAAATTATATAGAAACCCTTGGTTTAGATGTTGTCAATACTAGTAGAAACTTTGACAAAATTTTGGCAGCATAACAGTAGGGAAATAGGGTAAACGATGCAAGGCAGATTCCTTCGTCATAAAATTCTAAAACTGCGTGATGGTGAAAGATCATACAAGAAAGCTAGTTCTAGAAGAAGTTTTTTCATGAAATTAAATCCAGATGAAAGCCAACTTGATCTTAAGAATTACATAAAAATTTTGATTAGAAAGAATGAAAAAAAGTTTGGTTTCAAGTAGCAACAATCAGCTGAAAATTTCTGCAGCGTTTCACCTTCGCAATGATGATAATATTTGCGATGGTAAAAATTTACAGCAAGAAAATTTTAGAAAACTTCTCCCACATATAATATGAAGGATCTTACAGTATTGAAGAGGTATAGGTTATAAAAATATACTAGAATTCTAGATCAAATGCAGGGGGCAACGACAGACTGATTTGATCTACTACTGGGGTGGAAGGTAGCGCGTGTCGTAGCAATTGTGGGAATTGCTTGGGAAGGTGGAGGCGATTGAGATGACTATAAGATAACAGGAACGCGACTCTGATACTAGATGATAGAACCCTAAAAGGAGCCCTATAGTTTTTGACCCTTGAGGGGGATCAATCATTGGAACGCTGTAAGGGTTTCTCCCTCCTAGATTCGGTACAAGGCTGAAGTAAAATAGATGATTGCTTAATAAAAAGAGGTGAAAGTTATATGCTTATATAGGGCTATAAACCCTAGCCCTAGGGGTTACTTGCCTAACTAAAATTATCCTTTTGCCCTTTTTATAGCTTACTTGCCTGAGAGGGAACAGGTGGTGGCTAAGTTGGCTCTATAGCCAACCTAAGCAGGGGGAAACCCTAGCTTACCAACCCAGTAAGAGGGGCGATGACCATTAAGCTTTAAGGGCTAGTCTAAATCCTAGCCACACTCCTTTATAAGATAGGAGTGGTTTTATTATAATCTAGTAGGGTTTTATTGACTACTTCTAAGGAGATTAGGACTCAACCCTACTGGAATCCTATCAGAGTGATAAGGATTCTGTTATCGTCATAAATGATAATATCTTCATGTTCTCAATAGTTGGTGTGGATAGATAGATTTTGTAAATCAAAAGTGATATGATAAGAAGTACGAGAGTTAATAATCTAATTGCTTTGATGAGTAGTTAATCATGATGTTTACTTTAATTACCCTTTCTTTTGGATTTTTGATTAAATTGAGCTATGACAGTTGGCTCCATCTTCCTCTTTTCTTGTATTAGATATATTTCATGATTAATCAACTTGTTATATCGTCTTTCAAATAACATTTGTGAGTCATGTGCTCAAATTACTAATGTTAGTTCATTATATTTGTCTCCTATGCTGTTGAAAGTATCAATAAATTATTTATCACTCATGAGATGACCTATTAAAGTCAAGTCATCTATAATAACTTTTAGATTTTACATATAATCAATAATAGTACTTTTCTCTTATATTATTTTTATTAGAATATAAAAGACTTAGCATGCAAGTGCGGAAGGTAGATGGAAACGTTGAAGAGGGGATGAGGTGCTATTGAACTAGAGTAATAAGGAACTACTGATTGATGTGGTGAGAGGTGCACTTAAGGGGATTTGAGACATACTCATATGAGTCCAATGATTGATGGTTGTTCTAGTGACTCGTATTGTTGAAGAAATAAGATTTTGAAAGGAAAAAATAGATTCAATAAAAATAATATGATATGATACAAAGACCTCTCAAGTGTGAGGATCATAATACCAAAAAATATTATATTTAAGGGAGTACCCAACGAAGATATAAGGTTTGAATCTTAGTGTTAATTAATATTAAGCGTAGAAGCATAGCCAGGGATAAAACAAATAACCAAATACTTTGAGTTTTTATAGGTTTGGTATTTTCTAAAATAGTTTTTCAAATGATGATTAGCATTGTAGAGTGAGGTGATGACTTTTTTAACATTCTACATATTTGTTTTTAATAATTATTATTACCTATGATGATAATATCATATATATATATATTATAATTCTTTTATTATTGTAGAAATAAAGAGGTGTTGATCTAGAGTTGATGAAGCTGACTAATATAGAAAATGAGCTAAGTTCAATATATCAAGCTCTTAGATTTTGGCGAAGTTTATAAATAGCTTTTCATAGTTTATAAACATGACTTAGATATTGAGGGTAGGTGAAGCTACTTGAGTTTTATAAGGATAAGTAGATATATCATCGACTGAACAACTAGGCTAAAGATCTTTATGAAATCAACACTTAGTTGATGGTAAAACATTTTGGTACAAGACATATTTTATATCTAGTAATAGATTTATTTATATTCTGTTTAATTCGAAAGATCCAATTACACCTGATGATATTTTATGTTAGATGAGATAGTACAATGGTTCATGTGACATTATGGAGTAGGGTATCACATTTCTCACACATGACTTTATACTATTATGGAGATTTTTGGCTTTGATGATGGTTATAGATTCAATAGGTTCAGATGGTGAACTTGTGATAGTTGAAGATCAAGAATTTGATATGGTTTAAATATATCATTTTTGGAGCATGTTGTCATATGATATCTAAGCTTGGTAACATTATTTGGTTCTATTGAAGGTATGAGAATTGGTGAAAAGTTAGTGACATGTAATTGATAAAGCTAATGAACTTTGATGTCAGTTGGCTGAGTAGATGGCAAAGACATCATTTGTGGTGTTAAGGGTATTGTCTTATTGGGCACTATAGAGTGAGTTGGTGGATCTTATGACTATATTTTATTTTTTTAAACTTAAAATGATTAGATTTGCTCAAGGGAAGATAATTTAGGCTGATGTAGATATTTTATCATTAGTGTTGCTTACCCAATCAACATTGATGAAGGCATGAAGATAAAATGATGAGTGTTTACAAAGAAAATATCCATGATCGAGAGTCTTTTTAAGACATCGTAAAACACATTTTAGTATAGCCTAATGGATAGTGAAGGGTTGGTATATGAATTTTGATGACTTATTGATTGTAAATGACATATTTGGATGTGTAAGATATAAATATTACAAGGAACTAAATACTTGTGGGTATCGTGTGGGTAAAAGGACTACTATCATATAATTTAAGTAACTCAATGGTGGAGAGTGTCATTGGCTAGAGAATGTGTCCTTGGGGTAACAAGAATCGTTCATGTCGGGTGATAATAAAGAGAAAGTTTTGCTTAAATTAAGAAGGTTATGATAACATGAACAATTGAAGAATTTATTTTGAAAGAGATTAATTCATTCATATTGATTTTGAAAAAAAAGTTTTCGTAAATCATGCATTTGAATTAGACACTTGAAGTTATGATTGATCTTTAATTCATATATTGATTAAAGATTAGAAAAGATTAGACCGTGTAAAAATATGATCCTTTTATCAATATATGACCTATGCATATTTGATCAGAAACTTATTTCATTAAAAATGATCAAGAAAACGATTTAGGAGAAGTTGATAGATTAAAGCTTATACCTAACTATAGACTAATTGAGAGCAATAGAAAGTAGCAAGTAAAGCAAATAAGGAATTGGCTCCATGCTGCTCAGTAGAACTCCAAAATCCATGATGAACTTCTTCATCCACATCCCTTTTTTTGCTACCTTTACTGTAGTAATGTATTCCGTCTATATGGTCATGTCAGTAGTAGTATCTTGCTTTGAATTCTCCCAGCTTACTACTCCTTCATTCAAGATAAAAACATACCCTGAGTTCGACTTTCTATTATCTGTCAGACTAGAAACTCGAGTCTGTATAACCCTCAATCTGGAGGTTACATTCTCCATATATTAGAAAAAGATCCTTAGTACTTTTAAATATTTAATGATACACTTTATTACCTTTCAATACTCCAAACTTGGATCGGCCTGATACTTGCTCGTGACACTTAGAGCATGTGCTATATTAAGCCTGGTATATAGCATAGCATATATAATAGATTTTATCGCTGAGGCATAGAGTATCCTATCCATGTCTATTCTTTTTTCAGGAGTCCTTTGGGACATACTCCTAGAAAGTAATATTGTATGTTTCATTGGTATGAGACATCTATTAGAATTTTTCATGCCAAACATTTTGACAATGAAGTCTATGTATCTAGACTGGGACAAGCTAAGAATCTTCTTGGATCTATCTTTACAGATCTGAATTCCCAAAATATAGAATACTTCCCTTAAGTCCTTCAAAAAGAAGTTTCTAGATAGCTAAGCCTTTATCATGGAGATTATTCCTATATCATTCCCAATGATTAGGATGTCATCCACATACAACACCAAGAAGGTGATAGCAAAGTCATAAGATCTGATCGCCTCATCAAATCTTATGTTCCAACTTCATGAAGCTTACTTTAATCCATAAATGGACTTGAGCAACCTACACACATTATCTGAACTCTCTCCGGATATGAATCCCTCTGGATGTATCATATACACCTCATCCTCGAGGTTACCATTGAGAAATATGATTTTCACATCCATCTGCTAGATCTCATAATCATAATGTGCTACAATAGCCAAAATAATTCTAATGGATTTAAAAGCATAGCCACGGGTGAAAAGGTTTTGTCATAGTCAACACCATGCTTTTGACGATATCCTTTAGCCACCAGCCTTACCTTATAGGTTTTCACCTATCCATTTACTCTGATCTTCAGTTAGGATCAATTAGCACTTGGGGTGGTGGGGTGGGGTTTGAATTAGTGCAAGTATAAATTCTTGTTTTAACAAAAAGCTTTTGGCTTAACACAAGATAGGTGAGTGATTAATAGAAGACTGCTAAGTTACTTGCTTATGAATTACTTAAGAAAGAACAAGCAAACCTGAAAAATAAGCAACATCAAAGGGAATTACTTGACTTGAAACTTCACTTTCAAAGAGTAAGTAAAAATTAGAAGCGTTTAATTGATATTTAGTTCAAAGTGATTAAGAACTCGACAATTGCAAGTAATAAATGCAACAAGAATAAAACACTCACAATTATAGTGGTTCGGCACCAATGGGCCTACGTCTACTCCCGAGTCCTCCTTCTTGAGGTACACCGACATCCACTACTAATCTTCTTTAGGTGAAGACCAAACTCTTCCATTTGAGCTTACAAGGGAGACAAAATTATAACTCTTTGATCACTCCCTTACCCCTCTTCTTTTTCTTACACTTCACACAAGTTTCTTATAGAATTTATCCCCTAAAAATATTATATGGAATGCAAGAAAACTTAGGATATTTACATACCCCAAATAGCTTCAGAAATTGGAGATAAAAATTCAAACATACACATAAATCCAAGTACGGGCGGTTCAACTATAGGCCTGTATAGGTCAATCGCTGAAAGCACCCAAAATCTTGGGTACGAGCGGTTCAGCCGCCCAACCTAGGTAGTTTACCCATCATCAATTGCTTGGAAACCAGGTATAGGCAATTCAGCCATTGACAGCCATTGGCAGCCACCCTATTTCTAAGGTACAGGTGGTCCAATGATCGATCACCGACGGTTTACCCACTGGAATCTCCGAAAAAGTGGTTGCCTCAACTTTTGAAATTTTGGCTTGAACCTGATGTTAATTAATTCTCTGGTAATTAATTAAGCTCAACCTGAGCTCAATCAAACCCCATAATGGACCCGGTTGCCTCATTGAGTTAATTTAGATTCCTTCCAAATCAAACTCAATTTGAACTCAAACCTTAACTACGACTCAATTATTATAACCCTTAATGACCAACAAGCTAAACCAATACCTAACTCCCATCAATCCGGTAGCCTCTGGCATTCCTACGGTGAGTCTTCTAGTCTTCTTCTAACAATCCCAACATGTTCCCAGTGAGCTTCCTGATCCCTTCGACGAATCTCCTAGCGAACTCCCAGCGAGGTCCCATTGTATCGTCTTAACCCGGCCCGACGCCCAAACTTGATCTTGGCTCAGCATTTAGTTATGACTTAATTGCTCCTATCATAGTTAGACTTGCATGATGCTATCCACAATTTCAATCATAACTAACAAGTCCACTTAAAAACCTTCTCAACTCCTAGTAAGCTTTTCAGCTACCCTCGACAATCTTCCAACGAGTCTTTGTCTTCTTCCGGTGAACTCCCTTGCGCTATCCTTGCAAGCTCCCGACACCCTTGGCGAGCACCCGACGTACTCTAGGCGAGTTCCCAACCGCATCGTCCTCACTCCGACCCGATGCTTGGACTTGACTTTGGCCAATCCTTTGATTATAATCTATCGTAGTTAATCCTGCATCAATAAACTCTAACAACACATGTTAGATCAATAACCCATCAATTGATTTCATCATCAAAATCCGAGATTCAATAATCTCTCCCTTTTTTATGATGACAATCAATTGATGACAGGACTTAATCCTAACTCTCCCTAAATCCATACCACTTAAATTTAAGAGAATTATATACTCTTAAATTTTAAGTATTTTTAAGCAATCAATATTCTAAGCAGACTTTAACATAAATTTATATTAAGTCATCAAATCATGAATTTCCAAAAAAATTATACATCCATATCCAAGATATCCAAATATATCATCAATATCATGTATCATCAATGTATATTTCTCCCCTTTTGTCATCAACAAAAAAGTAAAATATAGGAATAAGGATTTTAAGGCACATGAGTTTTTACTCCCCCTTGAGTCATAAAGAATTTTCTTTCTCTTATGAAAAAAGAAGGAAAAAGAATAAGGGAGGAGTTGTAAAATATTATATCATTAAGAAGAACTCTCAATAAATTTTAAAAGGAATATTAAGATGAGCACAAAAGTCTAAAAGATTTAATGACTTGTATTTCAAATGTAGCAATAATAAACTCTTGAGACCAAAAATCATCTCTTGTAAAATTCAAATGTAGCAATTCATCATCTTCATTCAATTTTTCTCCCTTTATATAAATAATTAGATAAAAAATATGGAGAAAGTTTTTAGATTAGCAATTTATTTATTTTCATAATTTAGCATTCTTAACTCTTAACCTCAATCTTGTAGATATAAAATTTTAAAAGAATATTTCAAATATCAGCTCAACAAATTCTTCTCATGTAGATTTTAAGAAAACATAACAAATAGATCCAAAAATTAGTAAAACATCATTTTTGCGTAAATTTTCTCCCCTTTTTGTAAATAAGAAGTTATAATCAAGGATGAGATTTTTGAAAAACATCATATCACAAGGATACTCAATTTTATAGATGTAAATTTTAAAATTAAGGGCTACTCGTGCAATTTAATTTATTTGATTTAAGAGTAGCATATCAAGTAATTCATCAAAGATTTAATATCAAAGACTCATATCAAGTATCATAGAAGTTTATGTCATACATTTCCCTTTGTATGCTTTCATCAAAATTCATAAAATAAGAATAATCTTTAAAACTATCCATCACAAAAATTTGAGTCCCATTCTTATATTTATTTTAACTAGAGTGATTTCAAAAGTGAGCTCAAAAATCTAAAAAAATCAAGAAGAATTAAGAGCCACTCATGCATTTAAATTATGTGATTTTCTAACACAAATAGTAAATCATGTATTTTTGTCGATCATCTTTCATGTAACTTTTGATAATAAGCATCAAGAATTCTAAAAGAAAACATGATAGTAGATCAAACTCAAATTATAAATTAAGTATTTTACATGCATTGAGAAAGTTCTAATTTTCTTCTAAGCAATTGTTTCTCATTCAATGTTCTCATATCCAATTTTCTCCTAATCATATTAGTAATTTTAGTTTTCTTCTGTGGTCATTGTCACGAAATATGATGACATAATTTATTTACATCCATGTTCAAAATACTCTCAAAAGTATAAGGGGTATCATGTCATTAAAAATAAAATTCAAAAGACATGATTGAATAATTCTTTGAACAAACTTGATTGGAAATTTTATGAGATCTAAACTATCTTGATCTAATCATCAAAATCATAGATCTCATTTTTACCAAAACAAATAAATCACAGATGTTCAAAAATTGGATTTCCATTAAGGATATGATAAGTTTAGAAATCAAGGGAATATTCATGATAAAATAAATCTCTTAAATTTTTAACTTATCACAAATTTAAGAAATATTAATTTTGGTGATAACTTATATTAAAAAGAAAATCATAAGTAATCATGTAATGAAAAATATTATTATCAAATCACAAATGCCAAGAACATGATTTATTTTGACACATTTCTTTATAGATGAAATTTGAAAGCTTTTGAAATCTTAGGATATCAAATAAGAAGGATCTTGATTTTTATAGAAATATCAAGTTATAAATATTGAGAAGTCAAGATCATGATTAGGATGAAAATTTTTCTTTAATAACGGGAAGGAATCTTAGTAAATAATTTTAGTTTATATAAAGATCTTAAATTATAATTTTAAGATTTTATGGTCATGATTTAAGTTATCAAATAATCAAAATCAAAAGATCAATAATGTTAGTTAGATTCAAGCATATCCATTCTTTAAAGCAAAATTATTTAAAAACATATCCAAAATCATCATCAAAAAATACTTTTCGAAAAAAGTCAACATAGATTATTTTCGAAAAGAAAATAGAAAATAGCTAAAGTTTTCTAATTCATTTTTGTAGTGAAAGAGATTCAACAATAATGGTATCATTTTATCTTGTTAAAGGATTTATGGGTTAAAAATGCTTTTAAGATTTAATTATCCTTCTTTTGGTTGTTTCATGTAATTTCTTTCCAGAATGATTTTCAAATTAATGAATTTTTGGTTAAGATTGAAAACCAAATTTCATTCTAGAAGTTGTCAAGGTCCTTGCTATAACACATCAAAATGATAAAATATCTTTAAAGCAAAATTTCAACCTATCTCAATTTTAATTTATAAATGAGTCTAGCTCTTTATACATAGTGCAAGGAGTTGACAAACTCATTTCAATAATAACTAAAAATAAATCATATATATTTTCTATGCTCAAATTCTAACATTCAATATAATCATTCATTCATCATAGCATTTCAATCAATATAATATTTAAATTAGTCATTCTGTAGACTTTGTCAATATTTGAACCATTTAACAATATAACAATAGTCTTTATATTTAAACTAACATCCGAGCTAATAATTTTGAACCTATTATTCAATTATCATCAAAATCTTATTTATAAATTTTAATATATTTTTTAATAAATAAGGTTCTTTGGTTCTAGTTCATTATCTGGTTATGCATCATCAAGATTAATTGTATAATGATGAACCATCAAAAGATTTATTATCATTAATTTTAATTTTAATAAATATTCTTGTTACTACTTAAGCTAGTGAGCTTTGAAAGGATATTATATCTTAAGTTATGTGCCTTGAGCATCTACTTTCAAAATATTACTTAGTGCTCCTAGCCTTATTAGGAGGCAACTTTGTATTATGAGGGGTTTTAGTTTAGGTATCCATTTTACATTGGGTCCTTCATGATATGTTCTTTCCATTTTCTCTAAAGTCTTAAGGTTGTTTACGGTTCCTTTAGGAACCCAAATTAATTGATGTGGACTAGAGTTTTTAAATAGATATTTATTTACCTTATGTCCTAATTTTCATAAAAATTATATTTGATTCTTGGTGGTATATTTAAGGTTAGTCTTTTAACAAACATAGTTGGCTTTTGTTAAATGTTACTAATAAAGCTTATACCATTTCTTCTATTAATATGACCTTTATTGGCAACGATAATATTTAGAGATTTATTCTCAATTTTAAAATTTTCTAATATTTGTTTAAGCATGATATTTTCCTTTTTAACATCATCTAGCATTTTACATTTAGAAGAAAAATTATGTAATAGTAAAGTATCGTGTAAGGTTTCATATTTGGTGCATGTAGTATGTGATGGTGCTACTTCATATATTTCAACAAGTTTACTAACTAATGATGCATGCTCTGTCTTAAGTAATTTATAGGATTTGCTAATCTATCTAAATTCATCATAAAGCTCATGAAAAGAAAGTAATAACTCATTAAAAGTAAAAGAGCTTTCGTGTGGGTTACTTACCTCATGGTGGTTGGCCACGAGTGCAAGATGTTCCACTTCTTCTTGATTGTGTTCTTCATCTTTTGAGTGCCTTGGCTTCTTGCATTCATAACAAGAAGTTTTATCCATCTTTAAATTATTTTTATGATTTATGTTAATTAATTTAACTAGTTCATTTGTCAAATGTTCAAAGCCAATATAGAGCATGCTATGGTCTTCGTGCCCGTGCTATTATTGCATATGGAGAATGCTACGGTTTTTGGCTACCCTCAACAATCTTCCGACGAGTCTTGGTCTTCTTCTGAGAACTCCCTTGCGCCATCCTGATAAGCTCCCGATACCCTCGGCGAGCTCCCGACATACTCCAAGCGAGTTCCCAATTGTATCATCCTCACTCCAGCCCAATGCTTAGACTTGACTTTGGCCAATCCTCTTATTATAATTTATCATAGTTAATCATATATTAATCAGCTCTAACAACACATGTTAGATCAATAATCATCAATTGATTTCATTATCAAAATCCGAGATTCAACATCTTCTTCTTGAAGATCCACTTGCAGCTTATAGGTACGATACCCTCAAGTGCATTCATAAGGTTCTAAACCCTATTAGAGTATATAAAATCTATCTCAGAATTCATGACTTCTTGCTATTTCCCAAAGTCCATACTCATAATTGTCTCCTCATAGGTCTGAGGATCAATATCCTGAGAGTCCTCTCCAATGATATGTCCCTCATATCTTTCAGGAGGGTGAGAACTCTGCTAGACCTACAGAAAGTTGGAACTTGTATGCTAGGTACCTGAACTGACTTGGACTCTGAAATGGTGCTTAGGCTAGGTTCTCCAACCTCGCTCAACTCTATCTCACTCGTACTATTTCTACGAAGAATGTGTTCCTTCTCAAGGAACATAACTCTCTTAGTAACAAAGACCTTTTGGTCCTCGGGATGATTGAAATAATACCTCAAAGTCTACGCAGAGTATCCAATGAAGGTGCATCTTTCTATTCTTGATTCCAACTTATTAGGATTGTATCTTTTAACATGGGCAGGATAACCCCAAATCTTAATCACCTTAAGATCATACTTATTTCCTTTTCATATCTTATACAGTATAAATACTACTGAGTTTAATAGAACTCTATTTAGAAGGTAAGTTGTGGTCTCTAGGGCATATCTCCAAAATGAGATGTATAGGTCAATGAAACTTATCATGGACCGCATCATGTCTAACAGCATGCTATTCTTTCTTTTTTATACACTATTGAGCTGAGATATATAAGGAGATATTCACTAGAATAGAATTCCATGGTCCTTGAGGAAATGAGTGAAACTTTGTACTCAAGTACTCTCCTCCTTGATCTGATCGAAGAGTCTTAATACTCTTTCCAATCTGGTTTTCTATTTCATTTTTATATTCCTTGAATTTTTCAAAGGCCTTGGACTTGTACTTCATCAAGTACACGTATCTATACCTGAAGAAATCATTAGTGAATATAATAAAGTATGAGTAAACACCTATAACCTAAGTTGACATGGGACCACATACATCACTATGTATGAGTTCTAGTAGTAGCTCAATGGCTCTCACTCCAGTTCCACTAAAAGGAGAGTTGGTCATTTTTTCATGAAGGTAGTTACATATGACTCATAGTCGAAAGGATCTAAGTATCCATCTTTCAACAACCTTTAAATCCTTCCCTTATGGATATGTCCTATCCTACAATATAATACGTATGCATTGTTCACCTTATCATTTCCTCTTGGACATATATATATTCATGATGTGTGAATAAGTGTCTAACACATATAATCCATTTATCAAGGTCCCTCTAGTGATAATCTCATTATAAAAAATTATTAAACAACTATTGTTCTTGAAAACTAATTTATGTTCATTAATTGTCAAACAAGAAATGGAAACAATATTTTTTATAATAGAGAGAACAAAATAACATACATTTAATGCAATGATAACTCTACCAGGCAATTGTAGGGTGACCTCCCTAATAATAACTGTAGCAACTCTTGCTCCATTCCCAATCTTGAGGTCCATTTCGCCTTCGGCTAATCTCCTAGGTCTTGCTAGAACCTACAACTTATTACAATTATAGTAAGCACTTATGGTATCTAATATGTTAGGATCAAAATGTCACTAAGAGGGGGGTGAATTAGAACTTATGAAAAAAATTTACGCGATTTAAATATTCACTTAACAAAAATCATATTGGAAATACGTTTTAGCATAGAGATGTTTATAATAGTGCAAGCAAAGATAGTAAATAGTTAAATAATGAAGCAACGAAGATAAAGAGCATAGAAGATGAAGCAAACCGATTTTATAGTGGTTCAGTCTTGTGACCTACGTCCACTCCCGATTCCTCCTCCGTTGAGGTCACCGGCTTCCACTATTGATCTTCCTTTAATGGGTGAAGATCAACCACCAGGTTTAGGAGATAACATTTACAAGTCTCTAAGTTCTTCCTTAAACAAAAAAACTACACAAGATGAAATGAGAAGAATCTTTCAATTATAATAGTATTTTCATAAGATTTTTGCTCTTAATTACTTGGATACTCCAGTAAGAATGGGTGGGGTATTTATTGACCCTAAATGGCTTCAAAAGTAAAGCCAAAAATTAAATTTTAAGTGTTCCCAAGGTGCTAGTCTCAAAGACCGTGTTCTGGGCGATTCAGCTATCTCACATAGGTTGGGAGACTGTTTGGGCAGTTCAGCCACCTGATACAGTTTGGGAGACTATGTTTGGGTGGGTCAAGTGCCTAACATGTCTTTAAAGACTGTGTCATATTGGAGACCGTGTCTTATCTAATCTTGGACTACTGAAATGACTTTTATAATAAGTCCGAATTAGCCCCAATTAAGGTCTAATAACTTTGTTATAAGATAACAATCTTATCGTATCTAATTCTCTTCTTTGTTAATCATATCTAATTTAATTGTTCCTCATTCAATATTGGAAGATTTTTCATATCCAATTCTTTTTGTTGTTGCAATTTAGTAATTTTATCGCTCCCTTGGTCATTGTCAAAAAGAAGAAAAGAATGCAACAATACATAATTAATTTTCAAGACATTGACAAATAAATATAAAGGGGTTATAATGAAAATCATATGAAAGATCAATTCACAAGTACTAAAAGACATGATTTATTTTAATAAATCTTTCTTTTTTTGTAAATAACAAAAATTAGTCTTAGGAGAGTAAATAATCTTGATTCATCCAAGATAAATCTTAAGACTTATAAATCATTTAGATAATTTTTTAATAAAATGGAAGAACGATTTTAATTAAAATTCTTAAATTATTATTGTTAAGATCCTAAATCTCTTTTTTATTAAAAAGAAGAAATCATAAAGTTTAAAGATAATTTTAATAAAGGATATGTCAAATTAAGAAGTCAAGGGAAAGTTCATAAAAAAGTTATTTAATTTTTGACTCATCATAAATTTAAAAAATATTAATTTGATGATAATGTATACCATTAATGAATAAATAAATAATGTCATGAATGATACTAGTATCAAGTCATGAATATCAAAAGACATGATTTAATTTAATAAATTTCTTTTTAGTTAAAAAATCTTATAAGATCAAATAATAAGGAAGATCTTGTTTCATATAGATAGTTTTCTTTAATAAAACAAAAAATCATCGTGAACCATCTTGATTTATAAAAAGTTCTCAAATTATGATTTTCAAGATGTCAAGATAATGGTAAGACCCTTTTTATGATACCTTACGTAGGAGAAAAGATAAAAAATCTTGATTTATATATAGAAAATTTCAAGTTATCAAGTTCATAGTTCTTAATAAAAATCTCAAGTTATAAGATCATAAGTCTCCTCTTTGGTAAAAAGAAAATTATAGAAGTAAAAAAAATTGATTCCCATAAAAGATTCCTCAAGTCAAAAAATCATAGAAAAGTTCATGATTTGGTCAAGGAAAAAAAAATCTCATTCAAATTTTAATTATCAAAATCAATTTTATAGTTCAAGAGATTCAACAATGATTATAACACTTTATCTCTTACTGAAAACTTGATTGAGAATTTTTTTAAAAAAATACTTTTCCTCTTTTTAGTTATTTCAATCTATGTAATTTGTTTCATAAAAATTACTTCTCCTTTTATGCCAAATCTATGCATTGATTGTCATTTAAATCCTAGTTTCATCTAAAAAAGAAATCATCAAGATCATTACAATAAAATATTTTTAAATAAGTAAAACATTCTTGACTTTTTAAAACTGAAAATCAAGTATCATTTCCAAAGATATCATAAAACATTTTCAAACAACATCTCCGATTTATTTTAATTCTAATAAATTTTCTTTCTTAAGTGAGTCTAACTCTTTAGACTTAGTGAAATAAGTTATAATACAATTTTTTTTCTCATTTCAAATGTATTTTTATTCTTTCAAAAATACTAGAAAATGAAGTATGATTTTCTCTCCTTTTTTATTTTATTTTAAAGTGAAATTCAAGAATAATCTAACGCAAACAACTTATTTCAACATACAACCATCATAACATCAATCATCATTCAGCCTTTACAAGTCAATCATTCAACTTTAGTATTTACATTTAAATCAACCAATATAATATCATCAAAATCTTTTTTCTAAAAATTTTAACATAGATAATTTTTCATTAATAATGATTAAGGTTATTTAATTCTAGTTTATTTTCATACTAGCATCATTGAAGACAATCAAGATTAATTGTATAACAATAAACCATTAAAAGATTCATTACCAATTATTTTAGTTACAATAATTTTTTGTATTATTGTTGTTTAGGCTAGTGAGCTTGAAAAGTATTTTAGATCTCAAATCATATGCCTTGGGCAACTACTTTCAAGATACCATTTAGTTCTCCTAACCTTTGTTAGGAGACAAATCTATAATATAGGAGGATTTGATTTAGGTATACATTTGACTTTGGGTTCATCATGAAAAATTCTACCTAATTTTACTAATGGCATCAAGTTGTTTGTAGTTCCTTTAGGAATCCAAATTATTTTATGTAAATTATTCCTTTTAAATGAATATTTATAAGCATAGTGTCTAATTTTTCTACAAAATTACATTTATTTCTAGGTGAAACATATACTGTAGGTCCTTTAACGAAGATGGTTAGTTTTTGTTGAGTGTTAGTCACAAATACCAATTCCTTCCTTTTTATAAACATGATCCTTATTAGCAAGGATCATATTTAAGGATTTGTTACATATTTTAATTTTTTTTGAATGTTTCTTGTAATGAAACAGTTTATTTCTTAAGTATATCTAATTCTTCACACTTAGTGCAAGGAGCTATCCTATGTTCATCATACTCCTTTTTTAAAATTTCAAACTCACTAGTAAGTGAAGCTTGATCTTTCTTTAGCAATTTATACTTTTTACTAACTAATTTAATATCATCAAATAAGTCATTAAATATATTAAATAATTTATCATAAGATAAAAAAGACTCATTTAGATTACTTACCTCGTTGCCAAATGCCATTAAAGCATTTCTAACTTCTTTCTTGTTGGTTGGCTCCTCGTCTTCGGATAAACTTGGGTCGTCCCAAGTAGCTTTGAGCACCTTCTTCTTCTTTGGTTGCTTCTTCTTCACTCGAGAATATTCATTTTTGAAGTATCCCAACTTTTTATATTTGTAACATATTATTGAGTCATTTTTTAGTTTACTTTTGTTTTTAGCATCTTGTTTTGTTTTAGTCATTTTTAAGAATTTCTTAAATTTTCTTGTATGAAGTGCGAAGTCCTCCTCATCATCATTGTTACTTGAGTTTTATCCCAAGTAATCTTCCTTGGTTCTAAGTGCTATGTCATTCTTGTTCTTTGGAAGGTTGTTCTCGAGTTCATCATGTGTTATATATGTTATTTTGTAAATCATCAAAGACCCGATTTGTTCTTCAAGTGAAAGATTATTTAGGTCATTTGCATCTTGTATTGTCGTTACTTTAGATCCTAACTTTTAGGAAGGGATCTTAATATTTTGTTAACAAGTTCAAAATTAGAAAAACTTTTACCAAGCGCTTTTAGACCATTAATGACATCCGTAAAAATGGGTGTACATGTCTCCTATAGTCTCACTTGGTTTCATGCGAAACAACCTATAGCTATGCACTAAAAGATTAATTTTTGATCTTGGACTCGTCTAGTGCCTTTGTGTGTGACTTTGAGTGTATGCCAAATCTTGTGCGTAGTTTCGCATATAGAAACCAAATAAAATTTATTTTTATTAAGAGCACAAAATAAAGTATTTATCACTTTAGCATTCAAAGAGAAAGTCTTCTTTTCCAAATCATTCCATTCGTTCATTGGTTTGGAAGACTTTTCAAAACTACTTTCAACAATATGCCATAATTTAAAATCCACAAAAAGTAGAAAATTCTCATTTGAGTTTTCCAATATATGAAATCTGTCCCATTGAACATGAGAGGACGAGTGATAGAAAGTCCCTTTTGATCGCCAACAAAAGCCATCTCTCTTGGATTTTATGCCAAATAAAGAGAAACCTAGCTCTGATACCAATTGTTAGGATCAAAGTGGCACTAAGAGAGTGGGAGTGAATTAGTGCTTACGAAAAAAATTTATGTCGATTTAAATATTTGCTCAATAAAAATTATATTGGAAATGAATTTAAGTGTAGAGATGTTTATAATAGTGCAAGCAAAGATAGTAGAAAGTTAGATAACAAAGTAATGAAGATAAAGAGCAAAGAAGAGGAAGCAAGTTTTTGCTCTTAATTGCTTGAAAACTACACATGATGAAATGAGGATAAGCTCTCAATTATAATAGTGTTTGTATAAGGATTTTACTTTTAATTGCTTATATACTCTAGCAAGAATGGGTGGGGTATTTATAAGCTCCAAATGACTTCAGAAGTGGAGCCAAATATCAAATTTGAAGTGTTTGAAGACTATGTTCTGGGCGATTCAGCCGCCTAACACAGGCTGGGAGACTGTGTTTGGGTGGTTTAGCTGCCTGACATAGTTTAGGAGACTATGTTTGGGCATGTCAACTACCCAGTCTGGGCGGGTCAACCACCTGACACGTCTTTAAAGACTATGTCATCTTGGAGATCGTGTCTTCGAAGATTGTATTTGATCTAACCTTAGGCTACTAAAGTGACTTTTATAATAAGTCCAAATCAGTCCCAATTAGGGTCTAATGATCTCTTAATTGAGTTAATAAAACTAGCTCTCATTATGATGCTAACTATGACTCTTAACACATAATCTTTATTGTCTGATCATCTTTCGATGAACTCTCAGCATCCTTCCGATGAACCCCCAATGAGCTCCTGATTTCCTTCGGTGAACTCCCAACGAACTTCCATCATTCTTTTGGTGAACTCCCAATGAGCTCTCGACAACCTATCGATAAACTCCTGATAAACTTCCCGGTAAACTTCTGGTGAGTTCTCGGTGAGCTCCCGACAATATCCTCTGAACCTCGACCGACCACTAGTGAACTCTCGGCGAGCTCTTATTGCATCGTCTGAATCTCGGCTTGATGCTCGAACTTAACTTTAGCCCAACATCTGATTGTATTGCCCTTTACTGTCATAGTTAATCCTGCATCACTTTCTTTAACATACGTTAGATAATAAAACCTATTAATTGATTTCATCATTAAAATTTGAGATTCAACATAATATCCATGTGCTATCATGAAAATTTAGCAAGTGAAGACTGATTATGAATATACCTGAAGCTTCTCCAAGCTTTTGTATTGCCTTGTCTGTAAGGTAATCTTTATAGTTCCAATGCCTGTCTTTGCCATAGTAGAAGCACTGTCCTTTGTCCTTTGTCTGGTCTTTCTCAGCAACCTTTGCCTTACCCAATCTTTCTTTGCCCTTGCCCTTCTTAAGGGTCTTATTGGTATTCCTTTTCTTTTTTATCTCACTGGTATAGAGAACTGGTTTCTCTTTCTTGATTGCACTCTTAGCTTCCCTCAACATATTGAGGAGCTCAGAGAGAGTCACTTCAAACTTTCTTATATTAAAATTTATGATAAAGTGAGAAAAATATCTGGCAAGGACTGAAGTATAAGATCAATGCATAGGTTTATCCTCTAGGATTATTCCTAGACTTGTGAGTTTCTCAATCCAATCTATCATCTTCAGGACATGGTTTTAAACCGATGCCTATTTTATCATCCTAGCTTGGAAAAGACTCTTGGATATCTCATATCTTTGAGTTCTTCCTTGATCTTCGAGCAGCTAGTGGAGATGAAGAAAGATATAATTGACATCCATGCTCTCATGTTTTGTAACTAGGAGTCATAGAGTGTGAAATCATCTAATACTTCACATTGTGAGTGATCTCATCCTTACTTGCCCCTTCTTATAGCATGGGCACTATCGTATCAAGGATATATGCGGTTTTCTCTACATTGAGAACTATTCTCAAATTATGGAGCTAATCTATGTGGTTTGGACTAGTGAAGCAGTTGGCATCAAGTATGCCATGTAGGGGGTTTACAAGCAACATGTTTCTGATAAATAAGATATAGCATAAATAAATAACATGCAGATTTTACAAAAAAACTAATTAAAATATGTACTTCTATCTTAATGTACTATCACTATTTTCCAAGTGAATCACACAACACCTTTAATACATGAAACAGAAGTATCCTACAGACATCAAGTGAGAATCAGGATCTAATCGGTGTCTTAGTGCAACCTCGAGTGACTCGATAATAGGACCCTACCAGGGTTAGGTCCTATTTAATCAAATATAAGTCAATAAAACTCTGTGAGATTGTAATAAAACCTCACATAGTCACCTCTATCCTATAAAGAAGTGTAGCTAGAATTTATTTAGGAGCCTTAGGGCTTACTGGCCATCACCCCCTTTACTGGGCTGGTCAGCTAGGTTTTCTAGCAAGTAGGGTCGGCTATGCAGCCACTTAGGCCACCGCCCATCCCTAGTTAGGCAGGCAGTTATAGGAGGGGCAAGTGGAAATTTACATAGGAAGCACCCCCTAGGGTTAGGGTTTTGAGCTCTATATAAACTTGTAGTCTTCATCTCTTTTTCATCAAGCAAGAATACTTTTATTTTAGCCTTGTGGCTGACACTACGAGGGAGGAACCCCTTTAGTATTCCAAAGGTTAATCCCCCTCAAAGATCAAAATCTTATAGAGCTCCTTTGGGGTTCTATCATTTGGTATCAGAGCCATATTCTTGCTACCCCTGCTGCCATCTCTACCGCCTCCACCTATCCAAGAAATTCTTATAATTACTTTAGATGTCGCCTCGACCATCATCCCCAAGCCGCAGATCAAATCAACATGTCATTGCTTCCATCGTTTGCATTAAAGATTTGGTAAATTCCCACCACCCACACTTTATTACTATTGCAAATCTCTATCCTTATATATCGAATAAGTTTTTCTATCTTTACCTTGCTATAAATTCTTATCATTACAAACGTGATCATCTTTACGAATGGGAATCGTTGTAGAAATTTTCAACCACATAGAGGCTTATTGAAACCAACCTTTTAAATATCTTTTATGGATGAAGTTTTTTCACATTCTCATAGATCAACTTGGCTTCCATCTAAGATTGATCTATCAAGAAACTCCCCTCTGAAACTGATCTTTTATTGCTACAAATCATCATCACATACTACTAGAATTTTACAATGAAGATTCTGCCTTCTTACTTTGCATCGGTTTTCCTACCGTTACGCTACCAAAATTTCATTGATTTAAATTGTTATTGTTACTCTTATATGAACCAAAAGTTTGCCATTAAAATTCTACACAATTTTCAGGGGTTTCTACTATAATTTATGTTGAGAATCCATTGTTCCTTCGATGTAAATTCTGTTCGACAAGATAGCACGAAAGCAACATCCTTTTATTGAATTCTATTATATTTCAGTGCTATCTTTTCCTAGGTTTTGAATTCCCTCTCCATCGCCTTCAACCTCTACCATCACAGCCCAAAAAACATACCAAACCGCCAGCCAAAACCTGATCTAAATTAGCCTCCAAAATAGCCCTAACCACAGCCTACTCCTCCATTGCACCTACTCCTCCACCCACCTTTCAGCCACCTCTTTACCATGCCCTTAACCCATCAACAAAAAAGAGACCTCAATATCACAAATCTGGAGGCTTATACTATGGCATTAGAGGAGGCTATCAATGTTAAGTTTGAACCCTTTGAGACTACTTGCATGGAGGAGAAAATTCACTTCGTCGAACTCAGCATGGGCCGACCACCGAGCCCAAGGAAATCACACCAAGGGGAAACTTTAGATCAAAAACAAGAATTCCAGGAGTGAGGAGGCACTATAACTGATCTATATAATCTACACACGAGGGTAGATTTCCCTAGATGGGAAGGAGACACGATCGACTGAATCTCACACATGGAGCGTTACTTTCAATTCCACCGAACCACCAATGCTTCCATGGTGGAGATTACAGCCATCCATCTTGAAGGGGACATGATTTAATGGTTCAATTAGTTTGAGCATACCCATGGAGGTCTTTCCTAGTGGCAATTCAAGGAAGGACTATTGAATCGTTTTGGATCGACTGACTATGAGAACATCGATGGACAATTGGCGAAGATCTGACAAACCACCACTATATAAGAATACCATATAAGGTTTGAATGATTATCTAACTAAACTCATGACTAGTCAGAAATGTAACTTTTGGGAATGTTTATTTAAGGCTTGAAGCTGGAGATAAAAGGAGAAGTGAAAGCACGACAACCATACATGCTTATGGCGGCCATCTCCTCCGAGCGATTACAAGAGGAGCGACTAAACCACGAAGCTCAAAGGACTAGGGTTGCTTCCCAACTAGCAATGTCGAAGCCCTCAGCCCCCTCAACTATCATCCAAATCCCTACACTAAAAAAATTGACAAGTGAAGAACTTCGGGAGCGATTTCCCAAGGGATTGTGCTGGCACTAAGACGAATCATGGAGCCACCAACATCACTGCAAGAAGGGGCAACTTCTTGTGATTGAACCAATAGAGGATGAAGATATAGAACCATCTGAAGAGAGCATCAAATCAGAAGAAGAAGCAATGGAGGAAGAGCCCCAATTGGCTGACTTTATGGTGCACGCACTAGCCGATTACTCCAATCCGCAGACAATGAAAGTGAGAGGCCTTCTCAAGCAACAACCCATCACGGTTCTCATTGATACGGGCAGCATAAATAATTTTTTCAATAGCAAGGTTGCTACTCGTATGATGCTTCAAATCAAAGGTTGTAACAAATTCGACGTAAAGGTCATCGATGGTCGGATTCTTAAGTGCGACCAATGGTGCTCGCGGGTAAAACTGCTTCTACAGGACCAGGAGATTGTAGCTGACTTGTTCCTTCTACCCATTGACACTTATAAAGCCATGCTCGGAATTGAATGGCTAATGATATTAGGTGACATCTTTCGGAATTTCTCTATACTGATCATGAAATTTTATTATAAGGGGAAACATGTTGCCTTATGAGGCAAACGCAGGAGCCATATCTCCACCATTTCGACACAGTGGATGGAGAAAGTTTTACATAAGTCATATGATGGTTTTTTATGCATATCTAGCAGCCATTAGAGGAGAATACAAATTACAGATCTAAAACTTGCCCAACTATTGGAAGAACTCGTTGATGTTTTTTTTGAATCGTATGGACTTCTCCTTACCCGATAGCATGATCAGTGAATACCTATCCTGTCGGGCAAACCACCAGCAAACTCAAGGCCATACTACTACCCTCACCTATAGAAGGATGAGATCAAGAATATTGAGAAGGAGATGCTCAACACTCGAGTGATTCGGCCAAGCTACAGCCCCTACTCCTCGCCGGTGTTGCTAGTACACAAGAAGGACAGAACATAGAGGATGTGCATTGACTATTGGGCTTTAAATGCCATCACTATTAAGGATAAATATCCCATACAAGTAATGGACGAGCTCTTGGATGAATTAAAGGGAGCTCGAATCTTCACGAAGTTGGATCTCTGTTCCGGGTACTATCAGATTTGGGTATGTGCTAAGGATATTCCGAAAATGACATTTCATATGTATAATGACCACTATGAATTCTTGGTAATGCCCTTCGGACTTATTAATGCTTCCTCCACCTTCCAAAGCCTGATGAATGACATTTTCTAGAGTTTTTACGTAAATTTGTGCTACTATTCTTTGATAATATTCTTGTTTACAGCCCTACACTTGACATTCATTTTCAGCACTTATGAATTGTTCTAACAACTATTTGGGAGAATACCCTTTATGTTAAACAATCAAAGTGCATCTTCTTACAGCCTTGGGCACATTATATCAAAAGATGGAGTGGTGGTAGATACTACGAAGATAGAAGCAATGCAAGGATGGCCGAGACCTACAAACGTAAAATCACTATGCGGTTTCCTTGGACTTACGACCTACTACCAAAAATTTGAGAAGGATTATGGGAAGATCAGTGCCCCACTCACTTCTTTACTAAAAAAAGACTCATTCCAGTGGTCAAACAAAGCTTCCACAGCTTTCAACAAGCTAAAGGCAGCCATGACGATGACACCGGTCCTAAGGCTATTCGATTTCAGTCAATCCTTCATTATTGAGGCCGATACATCTGGAGTTAGAATTAGAGCCATTCTAATGCAAGATGGTTGACCACTTACATATACTAGCAAATCTTTATCTCCTTCTCATCACAAAATATCTATATATGACAAGGAGATGCTTGCAATCGTGCACGCCGTTACAAAGTGGAGACTCTACCTGATCGGCCGAGGCTTCCAAATCAAAACTGATCATCAGAGCGTCAAATATGTTTTAGAGTAGAAAATATCATCCTCGGAGCAGCAAAAATAGGTAACTAATCTCCTTGGTTTCGATTATGATATTATTTATCAAAAGGGGAAAGAAAACATTGTTGCAGATGCACTATCACGACTGTCGGAACAAGTCAAAATTTTAGCCATCTCCCTTCCTTCCACTGACTTTCTTAAGGATATGCAATAGAAGAAGGACTCAGAGACTGAAGACATTGTAAAAAAAATTGGAGAAGGATCCGAGCACATTAGCCCACTACACTTGGGATTTAAGGGATCTATGCTACAAGGGTCATATCATGCTTACTCCCACTTCTCTTTGCATCAAAATTATCATGCACGAAATGCACTCTTCACCTTCAGCAGGGCACTCCAGATTTTTGAGAACATACAAGAGGGTAAAGCAAAACTTTTATTGTAGAGGCATGAAAAAATTAATTTCTGATTATGTAGCTAAATGTGATGTATGCCAATAGCAAAGAGAAGAAATAGTGGCAAGTCCGGGAAAGCTGCAGCCACTACTTATACCGGACTCAACATGAACTGACATCTCCATGGACTTCATCGAAGGGCTGCCATCATCTCAAGGTAAAAATATAATCTTTATGGTGGTAGATCGCTTAACGAAATATGCCCATTTCTATGCTATGAGACACCCTTATATCACTGCCAGTATTGCTCAGCTCTTTGTTGAAAATATTGTTAAACTACATGGGATGCCAAGATCAATTATGAGCGATTGTGACAGGGTTTTTATAAGTAAATTTTGGACTGAGCTATTCCAACTATAGGGCACCCAACTCAAGATGAGCAAAGCCTATCATCCATAGACGGACGACCAAACAGAAGTGGTGAACAGATGTCTAGAGACCTATCTTCTGTGCTTCACTAGTGATCGACCAAGAGAGTAGATGAAGTGGCTCCCTTGGGCCGAATGGTAGTATAACACTATTTATCACTCATCCACAAAATGTACCTTATATGAGGCATTTATGGCTGACTGTCCACTGTAATACCCAAGTATGTACCTTATAGCGCAGCTAAAGTAGACCAGGTCGACCAAAGTTTAATTGACAGGGATAAGCTCCTACAACTGCTAAAGGATAATCTATCTGCTAGTCAAGCCAGGATGAAGCAACAAGTCGGCACTCATCGTAGCGAGCGGGAGTTTTCAATAGGAGATTAGGTCTATTTCTGCCTACAACTATACAAACAGCTTTCCATCAACACGAGGGCTTCAATGAATCTATCTTCTTGATTTTATGGACCTTATCAGATTACAAAGTGTATTAGAGCAGTGGCATATAGATTAAAGTTGCCAAAGGATGCCAAAATCCATCCTATCTTCTATGTATCTTGCTTGAAGTCCAAACTAGGAGAACACGAGTCAGCCTAGACTCAACTACTGAGCACTATAGATAATAGGGAAATTCAAGCTCAACCACAAGCCATTCTAGATCAAAGAATTATAATGTGCCATCGATGCCCCTCAACTGAAGTATTAGTGCATTGGAATAACTTACCACCTGAAGATGTCACATGGGAGTCTTATGAAGAGCTGAAGACCAGGTTCCCTGAGTTCATGGAACCTCAGCCTTGAGGATAAGGTTGATTTAAAAGGGGGGGGTGGGGGGTGGGGTGGGTGGTGTGAATTAGTGCTCACATGAAAATTACATCGATAGAAAACTTTCGTTGATTTGAGGATTCTTTCAATAAAGCTATGTTAGGACTCTAGCTAGGAGAGTCCTAATTTAGTTTCATGGAAGAGAAAAATCATGTAAAATCTAAGGGGTATTCCTATCTAGCTGACCCCTATTAAAGAAAGTAAGGGCTAGGTTAGGATTTGTTTAGGACGATATTTGAGGGGAGAGTAAGATATATGTTACCTTAATTAACCATCCCTTATCCTAGTTAAAGAGGGATTGATTGAGAAAAGGTTAAATTAGAATAGGATTATGAAACAATAAAGCAACCGACCACCCCTAGATGGATCGATTGGTGGTTGGACTTAGAGTTGCATTAGAAGTTACTTTAGGAGTTGGTTGAGGGTAGGAGTCTTGAAGTAGGAGTCCTCTAAGAAATTAGCCTATAAATAGCCATGTAATCATCCATTTTTTATTATCAATAGATCAAGATTATTTCAGCTCATATAGCAGAAAACCAAAAGGGGAGGAACCCCTATAGAGTTCCAAGGAGGCTGATCCCCTATAGAGATCACCCCAAGCTTAGAATCCATATGGGTTATAACACTTAGTATCAAAGCAGCATTCTTAGCATCTCAGTGCCCTTCCACAGCCATCCATCAACCCCCCATAGCCATCCAAAGTAATTCCCGTAATTGCTAGAAGATCATTACCAAACTCCGCCGTCATCTCCACTATCGTAGATCATCTTTTGATCTCCCCATGAATTGTAACAAGTTTTGGTTTTCTACCATGTTGCTAGTGCAATTTAGTTATCCTTGATCCAAAAACTCAAAAAAAAATTATTCCCATATTGCTGCATAAATTTTTTGTAGCAAAGTTTCCATCTTTACGATGAAAGTTATGCCGCAAAATTCTAACCACACAACCCTTACTGTTTGATTTGCTGTTGTGTTTTTACTAATCAAACTTTTACAAAATTTCTACCACAGCTTTATAATTTCCTATCCTCAAATCTCTCTTTGATTTTGTCAAAAAATCATCAAGATAACCTGCTCATCTTTTACATCCAAGCTGCTGTAGTTTAGACGTAAAAATCTGCTATAATACCTTTCCATGATCTTTAATTTTGCTGAACCTTTTGTTGCCATTTTCTTCCATGAATTTTTTGTCAGCATTATTTTCCCTTACCAGTAGATTCTCTTTGAGTTTTACTCAAATCCTTATTTTGAACTACTAGAAAAAATCTTGACTATACTATTGAAATCTTTCGATGAAAAAATTTTGCTGCAGTACCTTCTCGTATTCCTTGATCTTGCCAAAAATTTTGTTGCCAATTTATTTCATAAATTTTTTGATAGAGAAGATTCCCATTGAGTTTTACTCAATTCCTTGGTATACACTACTGCAAAAATTTTTGACTATACTGTTGAAATCTTTCGTTGAAAAAATTCTGTAGCAACACCTTATCATAATCTTTGATTTTGCTAAACATTTTGCTGTCATTTCCTTCCATGAAATTTTTAACAATATTATCTCTTCCTTGCCAGTAGATTCCCTTTAAGTTTCACTTGAATTTTGATTGAGAATTTCTGGAAAAAATTATGTCTTCACTATTGGAATTTTTTAGATGAAAAATCTACTACTGCACCTTTGTTTTTCTTCTTCTCCTTAACCCATTGAAACCCAACTAACTTGCTGCCACCACCGAAGATGTCTTTAGGGTATCCCTTTAGCCTTAAGACGCAACCCTCATAACCTATTTTCCTTACCCTAATAGCACCCAAAATTGTAGCCCAAAATAGCGACTATCACAGCCTATCAACGTAGAATTCTACAGCACTACCTTTCAGTGTTTTTTGCTATGCCCATATTTGATACTTACCAAAATTATTGCTGCCACCCATGCCATCTTTAGGGCACCCCTATAGCCTTAAGATGTAGTTGTCATATACTTTTTTTTTATTTCTATAGCTAACCCAAATCGTAGCCCAAGCAACAATCTTCCACAGCCACCGAACCTTCCACTGATCCTTATCTTTCGTAGCCACCGAACCTTGCCAAACCAGTTGCTACCCCAATAGCAACCCTAAACCTTCCTTCCCAACCTCAAACCACTACCACAAAAATCTTTTGCAACCTCCATAGCACCCTTAAACCGTAGCACCAACAGTAACCTAAATCGTAAGCTATCAACCCTAAATCGCAACCTTGATCCGTCACCCTTTCGGCCACCAATCCCCACCAAACTGGTTACTGCCATCAATAGCAACCATCAGCCACCCTTCTAAACCTCTATCATAAACCCCCCCCTTACAACCTTTGCAACAGCCCAATCAACAGCATCAACAACACCCTCTTTGCCAAAAAATTTTGCTGCACTACCTTCGGTACTAGCTGCATCCGCACCTAATTCCTACCAAATCCATTGCTGTAATCGACAACAACCCTAACCTATTCCTTTAACCTTAAACCTCAGTTGCTATACCCCCTATATGACCGCTACATGAGTCCTAAATCACAGCCCCAGTAGCAACTAAAACAACAACCTTTCAGCCCTAAACCACAGTTATCTACCCTTGATCCACCATCTCTTTCGGCTATCAATCCACCCAACCATTTTATATCACTGACCCAACAATAGGAGAAGGATATTGACATATCAGATCTACAGGCACATGCAATCGGATCTCAAGGTTCAATCGGTGCTAAGTTGGAGGCATTTGAATCACGCGTGGAGGACAGATTGCGTGCCTTATTTATTGAATTAAGATTGGGCTGATCTCCAAGCCCAACAAAATTTCAGCAAAGTGCAAGTTTAGAGGGGCCTCTAAAAAAGGAAGTATGAGCTACTGATATGAGGCAACCATGCATAAGGGTGGATTTTGCTCAATGGGAAGAAGGAGACCCGACGAGATGGATTTTACGCGCTGAATGTTACTTCCCTCATCGCCAACCATCGGAGGATTCCATGGTGGACACCGCTGTCATCCACCTTGAATGCTATATGATAGTACAATTGGCTTGAATATAACCATGGGGCTTCGACATCGATACAATTCAAGTACGTATTGTTGAACCACTTTGGACCAACCAAGTACGAGAATATTAATGAACAATTTGTCAAGATCCGACAAACCTCCACGATTTAAGAATCCCAAACCATGTTTAAGAAATTATCTTACTTTGCTTGTGATTGGTCTGATAGATAATTATTAGGAATGTTCATCGAAGGACTCAAGCCAGAAATTAAAGGAGAGGTTAAAGCGCAACAACTTCCCACCGTGAAGGCTATAATCTTTTTCGCCCGAATCCAAGAGGAATGACTGAACCAAGATGCTTGAAGGATGAGAACTACTCCTAGACCAGCAACATATAAACCTTCAGCACACCTTGCTCCTAGTTGTGCTTTGCTGCCAAAGAAATTGATGAGAGAAGAACTTCATGATAGATCGGTGAAGGGGCTTTATTGGCACTGCAATGAACTTTGGAGCCATAACCATCACTACAAAAAGGGAAAACTTTCCATGATAGAACCTATAGAAGAATTTAAAGAAAATGACCTTGAACCTGAAGAGGAGAACATGAAGGAGGACCCGCAGCCGGTTGATTGCTTGACTCATACTCTAACCGACCATGTAAACCTACAAGTAATGAAAGTTGAAGAATCTCTTAAGCAGCAGTCGGTCACCATCATCATCAAGACCAGGAGCTCCAATGACCTTTTGAATGACAAAGCAAAGTAGGTGACCTTACACGGGAAACGTGGGAGTGAAGAAAAGACAACGCTTTAAGAAGTTTGCTACCTCCACCGAACCGAGCCGATTTCATCCTACCACACTACACGACCTCTGTATGCTGATCTTACAAGAGGAACCAACAACACATATTCAGCTTTATTATTATCCACATCCTTACAGGGCCGAAGCTAAAAGGATTATCTAGGAGATGCAGGAGACACAGATCATTCAAACATGACCTTCCCTTGCAATGATATTTTATCTCCAAATACTTTGCCTCTTTGTCTACAGGGATAAGCTCTTCCGGAAGTGCCACATCCAGTTGAATTAGCTATGGCTTTCGATATAACACTCCCAGATCTTAGGCTACTTCCACTACCTCTCCCAAGAGTGGACTATACTATTTAAAGTCTTCCCTATTGACAATCATAAGAAGATCAGGTCCCTACAGCAATAATACCAGCATGGAATCTATGATTGGATGAAGATCAAAATTCTAAAGGAATAGGAGGACATCTATACATCCACCATCTATGGGGCCTTCACAGCCATGATGCCATATATATCGGTCTTAGCATTACCAGATCGAAATAAGGTGTTTGGAATTGGAGCAAACAAAACAGGAGTTGAGATCGACACCACCCTCTTGCAAGCTGGTCGACACCTAATCCGCATTAAGGCTCTCCCTACATTTCACATGACACTTCTGATCTATAAAGGGATACTAATTATTACTAAATTTGAAGTCTGACATGATATAGGTCAGTAGTACAATAGAGAGATAAAAACATACTTAGTAAAATTATAGCTCCTACCCTCCTCAAACTCAGAATGGGCTCACACCACTAGAAACCTTATCAAAGGGCAGCAATTATTCCACAAGAAGTCTCAGATACTATTAAAGAATAACTAAGTGGTAGCCCATGCAAGAAAGAAACAGTCACCCGATAAATACCAGAGCAGAAGAAAGTTTGTTATTGAATATCGAGTTTCCCTTCATCTCCAGCCCTACCAGCAGAAAATTCAAGTCTCAAGGAAGTGG
Organism: Ensete glaucum; assembly: GCA_021527575.1. Lineage (NCBI taxonomy): Eukaryota > Viridiplantae > Streptophyta > Magnoliopsida > Zingiberales > Musaceae > Ensete > Ensete glaucum. The sequence continues at coordinate 26,662,169 of CM038555.1, forward strand.
TCCCCCTACTACTTTGGCCCTTGCAAAATTGGGGATCATAATGGAGTCGTGACTTATGGATTAGATCAGTATATCAATTTAAAAATATAATTGATCCTCCAAGTATCTCACCGCAAATAGAAGTTTAGAAAGGACGACTAAACCCAGATCCATCCACTTGACATCCTAACTGATGAGGAGATTCAAGTTCAGCTGATGATTATATGGGATCGTAGGATCGTGATGCATCATCGTCCAAATACTATACCCCTAATGGAGAGATATAAGATAATATTGGATCGTTGGACCATAGTACACCTATCATAAATACCATAAGGAAGTTTCTAGGAGAATTACAGATCGAGACCCAAAGTTCATGGAGCCTCAGCCTTGAAGATAATGCTAACTTGAAGAGGGCGGGTCTATTAGAACGCTAGCTAGGGGAGTCATAATTTAGTTTCATAGAAGAGGACAATCATATAAAATCTAAGGGGCATTCATGTAAATCCTATCTAGTCGATCCCTATTAAGGAAAGTAAGGAGGCCGGCTAGGTTAGGATTAGTTGAGGAAGATATTTGAGGGGAGAGTAAGATGCATGTTACCTTAATTAAACACCCCTTATCCTAATTAAAGAGTGGTTGGTCGAGGAGGAGTTAAATTAGAATAGGATTAGGAAACATTAAAGAAACCGACCACCCCTAGATGGACTAGTTGGTCATTGGACTTAGAGTTACATTAGAAGTTGTTTAGGAGTTGGTTGAGGGTAGGAATCTTGAAGTAGGAGTCCACTTAGGAATTAGGGATTGAAGGCCTATAAATAGCCTTATAATTATCCACTTTTTATCATCAATAGATCAATATTATTTCAGCTCATGTAGTAGAAAACCAAGGAGGGAGGAACCCCTATAAAGTTCCAAGTAGGCCGATCACCTTTAGAGATCATCCTAAGTTTAGAATCCACAAGGGTTCTAACAAGCTCATACCGGAAATGTGTTTAAACTTGAAATGTTCGTAAGACTGTACTGAACAAGTAAATCAATTTGTAAAATAATTAAGCAGCAAAGAAGAGAAGGCATACCAATTTTATAGTGGTTCGGTCCATGTGACCTACTCCACTGCCGATTCCTCCTCCATTGAGGTCACCAGCTTCCACTATTAATATTCTTTCAATGGACGAAGATCAACTACCATCTTGCAACCCTTTTCACCTTTTCATAGGTTTAGGAGATAACCGTTACAAGCCACTTACCCATCTCTTAAACTAAAATTGAAACTTAGAGCTAAAGGGGAATTCTCAAGTAATTACACTAGAGTTTTCACACTATTTGTGTTCCCTATTCTTGCTTTTCCATGTAAGAATGAGTGAGACATTTATAGACCCTAAATGGCTTCAAAATTTAGAGCCTAAAATTTAAATCACCGAGATTTCGGGGTATGAGAGATACCACCATTGGTATTGGGCTGTACCATCATGAACAAAGCCTAGGATTCTTGTCTCTAACAGTACCACCACCTGGAATAGGCAGCACTATCATTGGCAGCAGACATTACCACCACCCTAGAATATCTAAAAAGTATGTTTAGTACTTTTTGTACCCTAGGCTATACCATCTCTTGACCTGACTTTACCTCCTCCTAGGTCAATGAAATGAGCCAACTAATGGGCTCAAATCAGCTTTAATTAAGGCTTAATTATGGCTCAATGGGATCCTAATTTAGTTGGCCTAATTATATTCAAAACTAACTTAATTAGAACTCTAAATAACTTCGATCTAGATAAATTATTACAAAGCATGAATGATATGTTATCTGGCATATCATCGGTTCATCTAGCAATTCGTCCGACCCTTTGGTGCATTGTCCTCTCTCACGACGTATTGCCTATTGGTATGTTGACCTCTGCAACATCCGATCTCCTTAGCATAATGTCTGATCCTTTTGGCTTGATACCTGACCTCATGGCATGAAGCCTTTTGCTGACACGTCGACCAATCTTCTGACATGTTCCACTCCGACCTAATAATTGATTCTTCTTGCTTTAATCAATTTATCTCTCCTTGACCCAAACTAATCCTGTATCACTCATATGCACATTAGATTATAACTTTATCAATTGATTTCTTCATCAAAATCTGAGATTCAATAGCATGGAGATGCACCAGATCATGATATTGTGATTGAGCCCATTAGCTCGGGCCCGATCATATTAGGATGTGGTCCATGATCATCTGGTGTGATTGCTTATATGTGATATGTGGATGATTATATACCTCACCTACTAGATATTTATATATATTTACATGCGATGTAAATATATATATATATATTAAATATGAATGTGTGTGACACATCATATTAGGAGACCGAATCAAAACTCCCTTCTACAATAATATTAAGTCGGTAAGCGTGAGGCAATTAGATTGACCCAAGTGGCCTTCCTTCAAAAGAGGATCATCCACTCTCAGTATCATGAGAGGAATATCCAATGTGTTATTGCTTATAAAAATCCCTAGCCAAGGTTGTTCAGATTAAGAGAGAATGAGTTCTCTGAGAGAATTTAATTATAGCAAGACTCAGATAGATTATGTATGTGGCCTAATAGTACCTTGCCTAATATATGGTCTTTGGGATATTAAATGGATGAGGGACTGTAGATACATGGTAACTAATGATAGACAAGTCCAATGGATTTGATTCTCTATACTATCTAGGGACTATAGTGCAATGACTGTCCATAGTCGATGAGTTAAGTAAATTATTATGGGATAACAATTTAGTGAGTCAGGAGTTCTGACAGGTGAAACTCACAACCAACTTGGTATTGGTCCAAGAAGGCTACACACATATAGTGGATGATTACAGCGAGTAGAGGATTGAATATGAGTTATCCAATTAGCCCCAATTCTCATTGGATGAGACCTAATATTAATGAATCCCTTGCATGAGGCCCAATTATAAGCTAATTGAGATTATTTGATAGAGATCAATAATTCAAGAAGTGAGGGTAATTAGATTGAGATTATTGGATAGAGATTAATAATCCAAGAAGTGAGGGCAATTGGATAGATATCCAATACCCACTAGGGTAGGATCCATTAGAGTTTTGGTGGCTCTCTATAAATAGGAGGTAGAGATGGTGATAGGACTCCAGCAGGGTTAAGTCTTAATCACCCTAGAAGTAATTAATAAGAACCCTGTGAGATTGTAATAAAACCATACTTAGTTGCTTCTATCATATAAAGAAGTGCGGCTAGGGTTTATTTTAGGGTCTTAGGGCTTCATAGCCATCACTCCCTTCACTAGGTTGGTCGGCTAGGGTTTCTAGCAGAGGGGCATGGCTTGTTCAACCACTTAGGCTGCCACCCCCTTTATTTATACATGGTAGCTATAGGAGGGGCAAAAGGGAGAATTCACTTAGGAAGCACCCCCCTAGGGCTAGGGTCTGGAGCCCTATATAAGAATGTAGCATCCACCTCTTTTCATCAAGCAAGATCAATCTACAATTCAGTCATATGACTGACTACTAGGAGGGAGGAACCCCTATAGTATTCCAAGGGTTGATCCCCCTCAAAGATCAAAATCTATAGAACTCCATCTGGGGTTCTATCATCTGGTATCAAAGTCACATTCCTGCTGCCCTGTAGTCATCTCTATCGCCTCCATCTTCCCAAGCAATTCCCATAATTACTTTTGATGTCGCCCACCAAGCTACAGATCCATCAATCTGCTATCGTCCTCTGTGTCGACATCATAAATCTAGTAAAAACTCCAAAGCCCATGCCTCTTGCTACTATTCCTTTATCTTTTACATGGGAGAAGTTTTTCCAAAGTTTCCTTGCTGTAAAATTCTACCATTGCAAATGTTATCATCATTGCGAAGGGGAAATGCTATAGAAAAATTTCAACCGATTGTTGCTTCTTGAATCTGAACTTTTGATCATCCTTTTTGGCTAAAACTTTTATAAAAATTTCTAGATCATCTTAGCTTTCATCTAAGATTGATTTCTAGAAAAAATTACTTCTGGATCCGAACTTATAGTGCTGCAATTTTTCATCGCGTAGTGCTAAAATTTTACGATGAAGAACTTACTTTACTCTTTTTGGACTCTTGAAACCAATTTTGGCCAAAACTTTTACACAATTTCATAGATCATCTTACATTTCATCTAAGATTAATCTGTGAGAAAAATTCTTTCTGAAACTCGAATTATATTACTGCAATTCTTCATTGCGTAGTGCTGAAATTTTACGATGAGAATTCTATGATCTTATGTGCAACAATTTTCCTAAAGTGCCAAAATTTTCTTAATTTAAATTACTACTACTATCACCATCTGAACTAAGATTCCGATATTGAAATTCTCCATAAATTTCTCAGATTTTTGCTGGAATTAACGTCGAGAAACTGCTGCTACTTTGATGGGAATTATGTTTGGTAGTACGGTGTATACTGTAATGATCTTTCATTTTAACTTTATCTGATTCACTGCTATCTTTTCCAAATTTGAAACTCTCTTTTCCTCATCTTCATCCCATAACACCGTAGCCCCAAAGTTCACAATTTTTAGCTGGAATTTTCATTGAGAAACTACTATTTCTTTGATGACAATTTCGCTTTTGCAAGGCAGCATACGTTGTAGTGAACTTTGTTGAATTCTATGAAACCTTTGTTGCCATCTCTTCCAGATCTAAAACCATCTTTCCCTAACCTTCACCCTTTACCATCATAGTTGCAGCATACCCTTACCGATCCCTATCAAACCTTTGTTGCCATCTATCCCAGATCCAAAACCCCTTTTCCTAACCTTTATCTACTACTATCTAGCCCTAAAACCACACCAATTTGTACTTCATAAAACTGTAACCCCAAATCGCACCCAAAATAACCACAAACCATACCAAAAAATCACAGCCTTTAGTCGACCAACCTTTCAGCCACCCAATCTCCGTTATCCCTTCAACCACAGCATGCATCTTTGCTGCCCAATGCTGCCAATAACAACCTCTCACTATCCATCCTCCTTGATCATAGCTAGTAATGATCCTTGCGACAAAAAGTTACCAGCAGTGATCTTTTACTGTAATCTGTTTATATTGTAGCCTGCAACAATCGTTCACTGCCAACTACCTTGATCGCGGCCAGCAACAAATTGAACATGACACCAGCCATCTCTTGCTCCTTACCACTGCCCCCTCCGTAACGTGCACACTGCTGCCCTGTCTTCCTCCTATTGCAGCTGCACCCTTGCTGCAACCGATGCCACCTATAGCCACGAAGTCATACCGTAACTATAGCTGATATCACTGCTACCCTCTTCTTCCTCTACCATCACTATTGCCTTTCAACTCAGATCTCTTGACTGTCATCTTTCGATAGATATTAGCCACCTGAAAAATTGCAATCTTGACGACATTACAGCATCACTGTAGAACCACAACTGACGTTACTGCTGCTATATTCTTCCTTCACCGTTGCTGCTAAACTTGGCTTCCATCCTCCACTTGGAGACTTCACCACCATAGCCCTGACATTGCTACCATTTGTTACCTTCAACTTGAAGATTGCAGCTACATTCTTCAATCGATTTATTTGATAAGTTGGAGATCCTTACGTCATGACATCAGTGGTCTTATTTGAAGCCAAATTGGAGGCTTTCAAGACACGTAGAATACTAGACTACGTGCTCTCTTTGAGGAGTTTAGATTGGGCCGATCACTGAGCCCAATAAGATCGCAACATGGTGCAAATTTAAATTGTAAAAAGAACCTTGATGAATAACTAGCGATGATCCATCAAACCTCCACTATCCAAGAGTACTAAACCAGGTTTAAAAGATTATCCAGTCAAACTTATAATTGGTCTAAAAAATAGATTGAGGACTTTTATTAAGGGCTTGAAACTGGAGATTCAGGAAGAAGTTAAAGTGCAATAGCCATACACACTTTAGGCAACTATCTCCTTGGCACGACTACATGAAGATAGGCTAAACTAAGATGCTCAGAGGAACAAAGCCATCACATGACCAGCAGCTCAGAGACCCTCAGCCCCACCTACCACCAGCCGGTCACCTCAGCCAAAAATGTTAACAAGAGAGGAGCTTTGTGACAGATCGACAAAGAGCCTATATGGGAATTGTGATAAACTGTGAAGCCTAGAACACCAATGTAAAAAGGAGATATCGCTGATAATTGCACCCACTGAAGAACCCAAATTTGAAGATACGACTCCCGAGCCCAAGGAGAAGAATACACCATAACCGGCCACCCGCACGATCTCTACCTTAGCCGGCTATACCAACCTGCAAAAATTGAAGATCAAAGGGTTTCTTGAGCAATAGTCTGTCATCGTCCTCATCGACGCTGGGAGCACATACAACTTCATGAGCAGTAAGACTGTTGCCCACTTAATGCTTCAAAAAGAAGATTACAGTGAGTTTGAAGTCAAGGTAGCTAACGGCCAAATTATGAAATGCAACCAAAAGTGCTCACAGGTAAAAATAGATCCTACAAGAGCAAGATGTAGTTGCTAATTTTTTCCTCCTCCCTCTTGATGGTTTTGATATAGTGCTTGACATTGATTGGTTGTCTATGATTGGAAATGTTTCTGGAATTTTTTGAAGCTAATTATAAATTTTTTTAGAAAAGGAAAGCAGGTGATTCTACAAGGGAGCCCAGTGACTACAACCATAATATAACACTTGGAGGGGGTACCAAAAGAAAAATCCAGTGGTTTCCCAATTCAAATTCAAGGGTTTCATGAGATTAAAGATAAGAACCTTCTCCCACAACTTGTTGAAATTTTGGATGTCTCCACCAAACTGAGCCGATTACCTCCTCTGAAGCTGTCCAACCCCCCTATGCTGAATAGACTGAAACTTTTACTAGTTGTTGCTCGGCCAGAAAGCTTCCTATAATCTCAGAAGGTCGAAGATAAAAGTGTCATCCAAGAGATGACAGAGACACAGATTGTTTGGCCATAATTATTATCTCGCCAAACTCACCATGGTTGCTGATGTAATACTTCTAGATCTTAGGTGACTTTCATGACTTTCTACAGGATCAAACCATGATGCTTAAAGGCTTTCTTGATGATGACCTCTGATCTATGGCCCAAGACTATGAGAAAATTGAGCCCCTCCAGTGGCAAAATCAGAAAAGAAGGATTATTTGTAGGACTTAATGAAGTATAAACATCATCCCTTTCATTATAAAGAAAGATGCACTATCTTGGCCAAGTGGATCTATAGCCCTCATGACCACGATGTCATCCACACCAAATCATGTCCAGATGTTTATTATTGAAGTAGACACATCCAAAGTGGGGGTCAGCACCATCCTCATCTAATATGGTCAATGGCACGAAGAAGTGAAAATGGGCCTCGAAAAATCACCACTCCTACCCACCTCGAACTTAGATCAGGCTCACACCACTAGAGATTTTATCAGAGGATAGCCCTCACTCCAAAAGAAGGCACGGCTATTATTATAGAGCAACCATGTGGCAGCCCACGCAAGAAAGAAACTTCCCTCTAACAAACGTCGGAGAAGAAGAAAGTTTCTTGAGAAAGATCAAGTCCCCTTTCATCTCCAGCTCCACCAACATGAAATTCAAGCCTCAATAAAGTGGTCTCCCTATTTCTTTAGAGCTTGTAAAATTAAGGATCACATTAGGGCCTTAACATGGAGATCAAATCTATACACTAACTCAAGATTACAGTTGATCCTCCAGGTGTCTCACCTCAGATGAAAATTTAAAGATGATGACTCAGCCCAAAATTTTCTAATTAACACCCAAGCTGAAAAGGAGCTGAAGACCCGGTTCCTTGAGTTCATAGAACCTCAGCTTTGAGGACAAGGCTGATTTTAGGAGGGTGGTTTTGATAGAACTTCAGCAGGGTTGAGTCCTAATCACCCTAGAAGTAATTAATAAGAACCTTGTGAGATTATAATAAAACCCCACCTAGTCACTTCTATCATATAAAGAAGTGTGACTAGAGTTTATTTTAGGGCCTTAGGGCTTTCTGGCTGTCGCCCCCTTCACTAGGTTGGTCGACTAGGGTTTTTAGCAGAGGGGCATGGCTTATGCAGCCACTTAGGTCTCCAACCCTTTTATTTATGCATGGTAGCTATATGAGAGGCAAAATAGAGAATTCACTTAAGAAACACCCCCATAGGGCTAGGGTTTGGAGCCCTATATAAGTATTTAGCCTCTACCTCTTTCTATTAAGCAAGATCAATCTATAATTAAGCCATATGATAGATTACTATTAGGGAGGAACCCCTATACATTCCAAGGGTTGATCCCCCTCAAAGGTCAAAATCTATAGAGCTCCATTTGGGGTTTTATCAGGTGGCCAATATAAGTGATAGGCTATATCTTTGGTTGCCCACTCATATTCTTCTCTCTCCCTCATCTTATCAGTCAACCAGCCTCTCCCTATTGTGGGAGGGCAACGAAGAAGATAACAGATCTTCTTCCACATTTGCTGCGAGAAGGTGCATAAGATTTATAGGGCTTTGGCTATGATTAAAGGACATATGAGCTCCTTCATCCTATTTAATTAGATTCTAAAGTTTTAGGGATATACAATCTCCCTAAGTAATCAATCTCACACTAGTCATGATTTTTTATTTTTATAGTTTTTTATGCACTAATCTTTGTATGACGACGTGATGAACATAAGGTATCAGTTTTGCTTTATTTTTTCATTGTGTATGTGATGCTCTCCCAAGAGTTGCAACCTACATCCTCTCCTGATTCCTCCTCCGTCGAGGCTATCGGCTTTTACTAACGATCTTCTTTCAATAGGTAAAGATCAACACCCTTGTTACAACACTTCTCCTTTTAACAAGCTCAGGAGAGAACCTTCACACTCACTCTTTTATAAGAAACCTCACACCTCCTACAATTGAGAATCACTTCTAAACTCAAAGAGGAGGAAGAGACATAACACTTAAAGAGAGATTTACAACCTTTACAAACTTCACAACTTGTTTCTTGCTCCAATCCAAGCCTTGGTGAGCCCCAAATGGCTTCAAAATGGAGCCAAAAATAAAAATCATTAAAATTTTGGGATTTGAATGATCCTGCAGTTGTAACTTTTGACATCATAATTTTAAACTTTTAGGTGGTACTACCATCGTAAAATTTAAATTTCGGGTGGTACTATCATTGTTTCAGGTGGTACCACCATCGATAGTACTGACAAATACAAAACAGTGCATGTCAGCTGTCTGGGTGGTACCATCACTTAGCCTAGCGGTACCACCACACAGGCCTACTCAAGGCCATGATTTTGGCCTCCTAACGAGCCCAACTTAGTCTTAGTTCAAGTCTAATAGGTTTCTCGACAAGGTAGCATGGTTTTGGCCTAATACCAACATAATTTGAGGCCAAAAGACCTCGATCAACACATAAAAAATCCAACCACATTTCTGGCATAATCACGAAGTTTTCAACATATTGTCCATTATTTTGTCATATCATTCGATCATATAGTACTTCGTTTGAAGACACATCATCATTTTCTTTGACATATTGCTTGATCTATCAGTATGTTAACATTCCTAAAATATTCAATCTTTTGGCATAATACTTGATCTTTCTGGCATGATGCCCGGACTCATGGCACAAAGTCCAATCTTTAGCACGTCAACTAATCCTTTCGCTCAACTAACCCAGCATTTGATTCTCCTGCTTCAATAATTTGCCCTTTGATGATTTGAGTCTATGATCAGAGTTTTTCATGTATCACTTATCTCAAAAATATTTATTAGATCACTAACTCATCAATTGAATTCATCATCAAAATCCTATATTCAATGGTTCTCTAAGGGTCATTAGCTAGACCCTTTGGAGATGCTGGCCTCCATCTCCTCCACTCTATCTTTCTCCTGTAGCCTACTTCATGTGAGAGGAGAACAAGAGGGCCATCCCTTTCTTTACTCATTGCTATTGGTTACAGGTGACTTACAAGTCAATCATGTAAGTGATAACACATGTGACACATTACACAATTTTTTTATTTTTTTATTATTGGCATATTCTCACTTTATGTTACCTGTTGCATATATTATAATATCTTTGGATCTGTGCAATGGTAATTGGATCATGAAAGAGATCATGATAATGAGACCAATTTATCTTTAAACACACTCTAAATAGTCCTAATCATAGGTTACTTGAAGGGACAACGAGATAATCTGATAGGCTGGTGTGCTATATACCTATCTATATGATGGAGATAGCCACTTATATGGGGACACTAAGTGTATAGTATAGGTGCTCATTGGAGAATGAGTTCACTAATTGATTCGCTTATAGAATGTTAGATGGTTAATGATACCTGATCGTTAGATAGTGATTTCATAGTCTCAATTTCGTGTCTGGTCCTTAGAGTTGAGATATCAAGGATGCCTTTTTTGAGTACTCTTTTCTTTGACACTGGACTTACATATTCGAAAGTTTCAGATTTGGTATAACTGGATATCGAGATTGATAGCCAATCTTACGAATACAATTTAGTGTCAATAGAGGTTCGTCTACTCTTGGTATCATGATAAGAATATCTTGTGTGTTTTTACTTTGACAAATCCTTGGTCAAGGTCATTTGAATTGAGAGAAGAGTTATTTGAGGGAATTCGATTAGAATAAGACTAAGATGGATTTTGTACGAGGCCTAACAGTATCATGCCCGATATATAATTTTTACGATATTAGATGGATGATGGACTATAAATACATGGTAACTAAGAATAGACAGATCCAATGGATTAGATCCCCTTGTACCATCTAGGGACTATGGTGTAGTAGCCTAATACATTCATAGTTAATATATTGAGTGAACTGTTATGAGATAACAATTCACTAGGTTAGAGAGAGTTATAAGGTTACTACATGTGTTGTATTGAATCACATAAAATTATTTTACGCATTCGTGTTATAGTAGGAGATGCATGCAGAGATGTGGTGCATGCATAAGGTTACGGAGGAGCCACTTGCCTATGAGCAGGTCGCCCGTGCACAATGCACCACATGCCTACAAAGGTGCTGACTGCTTACGCACTAGACAAGCGAAGGTCGCTTGCCCAAAAGGTGCCTGCAAGGTGGCATCTATGGGCAAGGCACTTGCATAGGGGTGGCACCTACTAGCGATCGTCTGCCTATAGTGTGCCAACGGAGGTGGCACCGCGACATGACTCTTACAGGAAGACTACCTGCAAGCAAAGGTGGCACTTGACCATAGACGCAACCACTTGTAGGCAAGCCACCTGTGAGCCAAGTGCCTGTGCGAGGTGGCACCGCATTGGTGTATGCCTATGCGAGGCGGTGCTTATCGCGAATGCAATGGCCGCCCACGGGAAGGTAGCAATCGCAAGAAGTTACGATTACCGCAAGGGGAATTAGTGTTTTTTCGAGAAATGGATGATCTACCCCTCTAAATTATAGAAATCTTAAGTTTTGTCTTTTGTCCAAATTCTAAAAATACCTTTCATAAATAAAATTTTTTTCCATGTATTCGAGTTTAAAAAAATAGTTTTAAAAGTTTAATTAACTATTATTATTATTATTATTATCTAGTAGTCCTATATGTTGATGTGTATATGTGATGTAATATGTGGATGAATAATCATAGAACATAGGATGTGATGTATTTATATGTGATTATTATTATTATTGGGGCCTATGAGCCTATGATTTTTCTCATTTATTAATGGGTCTGCATGTCTGTGATTATGTTGTAATTACATGAGGAGGTGTGTTGGGAGCGTAGAGGTGCTAGCGGGACCCATGAGGTTAAGACAGATGATTGTGACGCATGGAGATGTGCTGAGGTGCCGAATGAATTGATGGTGATGAGATGGTTGATCACAGGGCATGGAGATGAGCCAATGCACACATAGCTCTTGATGTGAGTGATTTGGCCCACTGGCTTGGGCCTAATCGTATTAGGATATGGTCCATGATCATTTAGTGTGATTGCTCATATGTGATATGTGGATGATTAAACATCTCCTAAATACTTATATAGTTGCATATGATGTAAATATATATTAAATATGTATGTGTGTGATACGTCATATTAGGAGTATGACACATCATATTAGGAGTTTGAATCAGAATCCCCTCGTATGATAATATTAAGTTTATAAGCATGAGGTAATTAGATTAACCCACATGGCCTTCCATCGCCATAGGGAGAAATCGAATCTTAACGTAGGTTGAGTTGATCGAGTCCCTCAAGGCTCATCTATCTCATGATTTGAGATCTTGCCTATAACATAGCGATGTCACCAGTATGCTTTGTTGAGTTCCTCGAGGGCATATTATCAAATTAGACTCATAAGGTAATGATGGTGATGACTTAATCGAACATCATGGTAGATCGAGTCCCTCGAGACCATAATAGTTTGGAGGCTGAACAAAATAAGAATCACATGAGTTATGATTGGCAAGAATTACCTAGCCTTTTAGGCTTAGTGTATTAAATCTTGAATTTTGATGATGAAATCAATTGATGAAGTTATAATCTAATTAACATATGAGAAAAATGATGCAAGACCATCTTCGATTATAAAAAGACAAAACGATTGAAGCAGAAAAATTATACGTTAGGTTAGAGTCAGAGATCAGGTATCGGGCCAGAAGAATCAGACATTGCGTCAAGATTAGATGTTATGAGAGTTGACATGCTAATGGATTGAGCAATATGTCGAAGGAGAGCATAATGCACCAAAGTTCGGATGAACCAATGTTGGTTTAGGCAGTGGCACCGCTAGACCAGGCAGTGGTACTACCTAGAAGACACAGTCTTTGAGATTATATCAAGCGATGGTACTGCCCAGGCTGGTGGTACTATCGCTAGAGCCTAGTCTCCAAGACTATCATGCGGTGGTGGTACCGCAACACCTTAAAAACCTTGAAAAATTAAATTTTGACTCCAACTTTTGAAGTCATTTAGGGCCTATAAATACCCCACTCATTCTTGCTTAAGGTAGCAAGAACTGAGATTAAAAAACTTGTGATTCTAAGTATACAAAAGTTATTGTAATCTTTTGAGAGTTCCCTTCCTCTTAAAAGTTTAGAGTTCATTCTAAGAGATATATGAGACTTGTAAAGGTTCTCTCCTAAACTTGTGAAAAGAAGAAAGAGTTATAAAAAGGTAGTTGGATCTTCGCCCATTGAAAGAAGATCATTACTGAATGTCGGTGGCCTTGACGGAGGAGGAATTAGAAGTGGACATAGGCCACGACAACCGAACCATCATAAACTAGATGTGCATTTCCTTTCATTACTAATAAATTTTGATTTAACTACTTATAACACTTTCCAAGTCAAAGCATACTTTTGAAAATTTCAAACCAAGGTTTTCACGAAAGCACTAATTTGATCCTAACAGTTGATATCAGAGCAATGTTCACTTAGTTGGATTAACACCCAAGTGATTTTTAATAGCTTTTTCTGATTTTATCGAGAGTCACTCTATTACTCGTCCTCCTATGTTCAATGGGATAGACTACACTTACTAGAAAACACAAATGAGATTTTTTTTTATTTCTATAAATTTTGAGCTCTGGAACACATCATTGAAAATAGCTTTCAAAAATCTTCCAATCCAATGAATGATTGGAATGATTTTGAGAAGAAAATGTTTTCTTTTGAATAATAAAGCTATGAACATTTTGTTTTATGCCTTAGATAAAAATGAATTTAACTGAGTTTCTACGTGTAACACTGCATATAATATATAGCATGTACTAGAAGTCATACATGAAGGCATGTGTAGAGTAAATTAGTAAAAAATTAATATCTTAGTACATAGTTATGAACTATTTAAAATGAAGCCAATTGAAACTATTGGTAACATGTGCACCTATTTTACGGATGTTGTTAATAGTTTAAAATCTTTTGATAAATGTTATACTACCCTTGAACTAGTATATAAAATTTTAAGATCTCTTCCTAAATGCTGGGATCTAAAAATAACTGTTATTCAAGAGGCAAAGGATTTGATAGTTTTTCTCTAGAAGAACTTATAGGGTCATTAATAATCTATAAAGTGACTTGTAAAGCACGTGATGAATAAGAGCAAAACCTTCCAAAGAATAGGAAGGATATTACACTGAAAATAAAAGAAGATTCCTCGAGCGAAATCTCAAGTGACGAGGATAATGATATTGCACTTCTAATAAGAAAACATAAAACATTCATGAAAAGGAACAAAAATTAGAAGAATAAAAATGAACCAAATAAGTATGTTATAATTTGGTACGAAAGCAAGAAGCCAGGACACTTCAAAAATGAGTGTCTATAATTGAAGAAGTTATCGACTCAAAAGACGAAGAAAGCTTTCAAAGCAACTTGAGATGATTCAAGCATATCAGAAGATGAAGATTAAAATAATAAAGATGAAGTGATAAACTACATATTGATGGCCCTTAATGGTGAGGTATATGACTCACTCGAAGCATTTTTTTCTTATGATGAATTGTTTAATGTATTAATGATTTATATGATGAACATAAAAAGGTTAGTAAGAAATATAAATCACTAAAAAGGAATCATGTATTACTTACTAGTAAATTTGAAACTTTGCATAAAACATCAACATCATGTACTCCTTGCTCTAACTATGAAGATTTGGATGCACTAAAAAAGGAAAATATGTTATTATAACAAACCTTAGAAAAGTTTAAATTAAAAATAAATTATTAAATATAATTCTTGCCTACCAAGGTTATGTCTACAAAAAGGAAGGAATCAGGTTTGTAGATAGTAATACTCAACCAAAGCCAACAAAATTTATATAAAGTTCTACACTACATATTCCCCCAAAGATAAATGTAACTTTTGTGAAAGATTTGGTCATTATGTCTATACATGTTCATTCAAAAAATATAGCTCAGATAAATTAGTTTCAATTGTTAAAGGAATAATCAATGACTTAATACCAAAGGTCAAGAGAGGTAGATCTAACCACGAAGGATCCAAAGTTAAATGGGTACCTAAAATAAACCCCTTATTTTTGTAGGTATGTCTCTAAACAAGAGCTATGAGCAAAAAATGGTATCTTAATAGTGGATGCTCAAGGCATATAATCAGAGATCTGACATAACTTTTAAAGCTCACTAGCCAAGACGAAGGGTATGTCACCTTCAGAGATAATAACAAATGAAAAATTATTGGTAAAGTAAATATAGGTAACAAGTCAAAACTTTTGATTAAAGATATCTTATTAGTAGATGGTTTAAAATATAACCTACTTAGTATTAGTTAATTATGTGATAAGGGTTATAGCATCAAATTTAAATCTAATACTTGCATTATAGAGATACCACACAAAAATATATCAATGATTGTCTTAAGAACTAATAATTTATACACTATTGATCTTGATGACTTTTGTGATGTAACTTATTTTTTTGGCTTTAAACGATGATGCATGGCTTTAGCATAGAAGATTAGGTCATGCAAACATGAAACTAATTTCATAAATTATAACTAAAGAACTTGTAAGAGGTATGCCTAGAATTAAGTTTGTCAAAGATAAAGTTTGTGATGCATGTCAACTAGGTAAACAAACAAATAGTAGCTTTAAATCTGAAAGTCAAGTAAGCACCTCTAAACCATTACAATTAATACACATGGATTTATTTAGACCAATAGATATCACAAGTCTAGGAGGTAATAAATATACATTTGTAATCGTTAATGACTATAGTCGATTTACTTGGACATACTTTTTGGCACATAAAAGTGATTATTTTAAATATTTTTTAAAATTTTAAAAACTAGTTCAAAATAAGAAGGGTTTTATGATTTCGTTTATTCGTAATGACCTTGGTGGTGAATTTAAAAATCATAATTTTCTAGGTTTTTGTGAATTAAATGGGTATGATCATAATTTCTCCACTCCAAGAAATCTACAACAAAATGGAGTTGTTGAGAGAAAAAATAGTAGTTTACAAGAGATGGTAAAACCTATGCTAAACGAACATAGCCTACCCAAATACTTTTGGGCCGAAGCCATTAATACAACATGTTATGTCATGAACAGGGTTCTCGTAAGACCACTACTTTCTAAAACTCCCTATGAATTGTGAAATAATAAAAATCCTAATATAATATTTTAAATTTTTTAGTTGTAAATATTTTATTTTAAATGAAAAAGATGACTTAGGAAAGTTTGATGTAAAATCCGATGAAGGTATATTTCTTGGATATTCTATATTTTAAAAGCTTATCGTGTCATTAATAAAAGAATTTTAGCTATTGAGGGATCCATCCATATTATTTTTAATGAGTTTCCTAAATTGAAAAAAATGATTTTGATAATATTTTAAATTTGAATAAAAATTCTCCTCTCCCAAGCAACTTGGATGCATCTACTTCCAAAAAAGTCCTTACCTAAGGAATGTATGTATGTAGATGCTTATCCTAAAGAGCTAATCATTGGGTGTTCAAACTCGTTCATCATTTAAAATTTTTTATGCTAATGACACCTTTGTTGGAACCCTAGTAGGAACATCACATGTATAGTGGAAGAAAGAAAACATAAGTGATTCCCTACATGCATCAAGTCATTGTGCAAAAGTTGATACATGAAAAATACGTAAAAATGAAACTGCGATACATCGGAGATTGATTTCCTAGGGAGATCGTATATCCCTGAAAATTCAGATCCAGATGAAAAGGATGAAGGAGGTTAGATGTCCTCCTCTCTAGTGGTATCTATATGATAGATCATTGCAGTAATGCTCCTCCAATTATAGTCAAAATATTACAACTCTTGCATAGTAGATGAAAGAGGGAGGAGAATAGGAGGGGGCAGCCAAATGTGCAGCCTATCATCTATGTGCCACCCCTACCTCTTATTTATAGCCACCATAAAACCCTAATGGATCCTACCTTAGTGGTATGGGATCTTCATCCAATTACTCACTAATATTGGATTAATGGATCTCTATCCAATAATCTCAATTGGCCTTTGTTTGAACTTCATGCAAGGAGCCCATAAATGTTATGTCTTATCCAATGAGAATAGGAGCTAGTTGGATAACTCATATCCAATCCTTTACTCACTGAAACATCTATCATATGTGTGTGACCTTTTAGGCCCAACACCGAGCTGATCGTAAGTTCTCCCTATTAGAACTCCTTCTGACTTTGTAATGTTGATATTTAATAACCTTTGTAATGTTAGCTACTAATCCTGATAATCAATTATACCAAATCTGGAACTTTCTAGACCTGTAATGCGGTGTAAAAGAAAGGAGTACTCAAACAAGCTATCCTTGGGGTCTAAGTCTAAGTAAGGACCAAATACACAACTGAGACTATGGAATCACTATCTGACGTTAAATATTATTAACCATATAATATTTCATAAGTAGATCAATTAGTAAACTCATTTTCTAATGAGCACCTATACTGTATCCTTGGTGTCTCCACACAAGTGGCTATGAGGCCAGCCACCTCCATCAAATAGACGGGTATATAATACATCAACCTATCTGGTTATCTCGATATCCCTCTCGAGTAACCTATGATCGAGATTATTTAGGATCGGTGTTTAAAGGTGAATCGATCTCATTATCATGATCTCATCACGATCTGATTCCCATTGCACAAAACCAAGGACATATTATTATATACATATTTAATAGATAATATAATATGAGAATATACCAATAATAATCTTAAGAAAAAAGATCATGCAATATGTCATACGTGCTATCACTTATACGATTGGTTTGTAGGGCAATTGTAACCAGCAACATTTTTATCTTAAATTGAACCAAAATACATTAACAATACTCTAAAAGATTATTTATGGGTATGGACACTTATTCATAGACTTCGTGACTATCTAGTAATTGAACTAAAGGGCTCTTTAGGAATAAACAAGATGAATATGGTATCATAGTTCAAAATAAGGCTAGATTATTGGCTAAATGTTTCAACCAAGAAGAAGGTATTGATTATGAAGAAACCTTCACTCTTGTGACAAAACTTGAAGCCATAATGATGCTCCTTGCCTATGCTTCTTTTAAAAATTTTAAATTATTTTAAATAGATATTAAAAGTACTTTTCTTAATGGCTTTTATTTCAAGAAGTTTATGTTGAACAACCACCCAGATTTTAGAATGTTCTTTTTTTCGAACCATGTTTTTAGGTTATCTAAGGCTCTCAATGGATTGAAGCAAGCCCCTAAGGCCTGGTATGAGAGGCTTAGTTCCTTTATTATTGAGAATAATTTTTCAAAAGGCAAGGTCGATACCATATTATTTATAAAATATTTTAAAAATAATTTTTTTATTATTCAAATTATTAAATCTCAGATTTTGATGATAAAATCAATTGATGGTTTGATAATCTAACATGTGTGTTAGAGAAACTAATGCAGGATTAACTATAACGGAGAAAAAAAATTACAACCAAATGTTGGGCTAGAATCAAGTTCGAGCATCGAGCCAAGGTTTGGATGATACGGTGGAAGCTTGCTGGGAGTTTGCTAGGAGTTCCCCAAAGGAATCAGGAAGCTTGCTGAGAACATACTAGGAGATCACCAGAAGAAGACCGTAATACTTGTTGAAAGAATATCGAAGTTTGTCGGATTATCAGAAGTTAGGTCGATTATTTAACTTGATAGTCTTGTATAGTTGTAATCAGTGAGTCGTAGCTAGGTTCGAGTCCTAATTGAGTTAAGTTTGGAAGGAATCAAAATTAACTTAAGTAAGGTAAAATTGTATCCATGTTTGGCTTTGGATTGAGCTTATGTTAAGCTCAATTGGTTGACCTAAAAAGGGGTCAACTGAAGGTATAAGTCGGGAATAGAAAAGTATGGGAAACACTTTTTCTGGATTCTCGATAGTAGTATCGCCCAGGTCAGTGGCTGTACTGCCTAAGTTGGTAGTTGTACCATCACCATACTTTTTCTAGGGCAACTTTCGATGGTAGTACCGTAGGTGCTAACGATTATATCACTCGTGCCTAAATTTTTCGGATACATTTAAATTTTTTACTCTATTTTCTGAAGTCAATTGGAGTCTATAAATACCCCAAGTCTTCTTGTATTAAGTACAAGAATTCGGGCAAGAAAACTGAGAGAATAGTATGCTAAAAGTATGCAAGAAAAAGAAAGGGGCCAAGGGAGTGAGCAAAAGTGTTGTAATCTTTATAAAGGTCTCCCTTATAAGTTGAAAGTGAAATACTTTTAAAGTTTTGGTCTTCACTGGAAGAAGATCAGTAGTGGACATCGATCAATCTCGATGAAGGGGACTTGGGAAGTAGATGTAGGCAAAGTTGTGACTGAACCACTATAAATTTTGAATGTCGCTTAAGTTTACATTTTGATTATATATGTTCTTATTCGAGTTTTCATTTAGCAAGATCATAACTTAGCTTCATTAAATAGCTTTCTTGCTCACTTACTCAACTTAAATGAAATGCTTCTGATTTTTAATTTATCTTCAACGAAAGTTTTCTTAAACCAAAATTTTAGTACTTGCAATAATTCACACAACCACCCCCCCACCCCCCCCCCCCCCCCCCCCTCTTTCTGAGTGTCAATTAATCCTAGCATTTGGCATCAGAGCGAGGTTCTACTTATTAGACTAACACCTATGTGAGTAAATGACTTCATTTAGCATGAACGAGGAATATTCTATTACATATTCTTTTATGTTCAATGGGACTGGTTACAGGTATTAGAAAACAAGAATGCATATTATTTTTTACTTCTATGGACTTTGATTTATGACACATCATTGAGAATAGTTTTGAAAAGTCTTTCAAACCAATGAATAAATGGAATGATTTAGAAAAGAAGGTTTTTTCTTTAAATACAAAAGCAATGAATGCTTTATTTTATGCTCTTGATAAGAATGAGTTTAATTGGGTTTGTGAAACTGCTTACGAGATTTGGCACATACTTGAAATCACACACAAAGGCACTAATAGAGTTAATGAGTCTAAGATTAACCTTTTAGTGCATAGTATGAATAGTTTTGAATGAAATCAAGTGAGACCATTAGAGACATGTACACCCGATTCACGAATGTCATCAATGGTCTAAAAGCTCTTGATAAATTTTTTTTTACAACTTATTAGTATGATATTAAGGTCTCTTCCAAAAAGTTGGAATCCTAAAGTAACTGTAATTTAAGAAGCTAAAGATCTAAATATTTTTTTCCCTTTAAGAATTTATTAGATCACTTATGACTTATGAACTGAACTGTAAAGCTCATGACGAACTTGAAGAACCCCTTCCAAAGAACAAAAAAGACTTAGCGCTAAGAACTGCAAATGATTTCTTGAGTAAAATTTCGAGTGATGAGAACAATGACATTGCACTATTGACAAGAAAAATAAACAAATTATGAAAAGGAACAAAAAATCACAAAAAATAAAAATAAACAAAAAAGGGTCAACATAATTTATTTTTGTTAAATTTTAGATTTTGATAATAAGATCAATTGATGAGTGTTTATCTAACATGTGTGTTAGAGGAATATTTGCAGGTCCACTACCCAAAGAAGATCGGTAGTGGATACCGGTGTGCCTCAAGAAGGAGGATTTGGGAGTGGACGTAGCATGTTGGTACCGAACCACTATAAAAATTATGAGTGTTTCCTTGCTTTCATTGTTTTCATATTTTTGTATTGATGCTTCCGATTTAACTCAACTCTTTGAAAGTAAAGTTTCCACGATAAGTTCTTTTCTTCAAACGTTACTTATCTTTTCGGTTTTCCTAGCAACTTTCTTTCAATCACTTACTTGTTTCACTAAGAACGAAAAGCTTCAGATTTCCTATCTTGGTTTAATCGATAAGTTTTCATCTAAACTAAAAATTTACTCTTTAGATTAATACCTACTTGAGCAAATAACTTGTTTTGGCATGAATGAGGGGCATTCCATCTCATGTTCTCCCACATTCAATAGGACGGATTACACATATTTGAAGACAAGGATGTATATTTTTCTTATCTCTTTGGACCTTAATCTATGCAGTATTTTTTAGAATGGATTTGAAAAATCTTCTAAGCCAATGAATGAACTAAATTATTTGAAAATGAAGAATTTTTTCTTTAAATGCCAAGGCTATAAATGCCTTATTTTGTGCTCTTGATAAGAATGAGTTTAATCATGTTTTTGTTTGTGAATTGTCCTTTGATATTTAGCACACTCTAGAAATCGCACACTAGGGGACTAGTAGAGTAAAAGAATCCAAGATAAATATTTTAGTTTATATCTATGAGTTGTTTCAAATGAAACCAAGTAAGTCCATTAAAGATATGTACACCCATTTCACGGATGTCGTCAATGGCATAAAAGCATTTGAAAAATATTTTTTAAATTTTAAATTAGTTAGTAAGATTTTGAGATATTTACTAAAAATTGGGATCCTAAAGTAACCGCTATTCAAGAGGCCAAAGACTTAAATAACTTGCCTCTTGAAGAATTAATTGGCTCTCTTATGACATATGAACTAAATTGTAAAGCTCGTAATGAGCTTGATGAACCCCTTCTAAAGAATAAGAAGGATGTAACACTTCGGACAATAAATGACTCATCGAGTGAAACCTCCAGTGATGAGGACCATGATATTGGTTTGTTATCAAGAAAATTTTAAAAAATTATCAAAAGGAACAAGAACTATAAAAATAAAAAAGAACCAAAGAAGGATAATGTCATTTGTTATAAATGTAAAAAACTAGGATATTTTAAGAATGAATGTCCTCATTTGAAGAAGAAGCCAACACTAAAAAATAAATCACTTTCGGCCATTTGGGATGAATCGAGCTCTTTGGATGAGGAAGACAACTCTAAAGAAGAAGTGGCTAACTATGCCTTAATGATGATCAAAGATGAGGTTAGTGAGCCTTTAAATATTTTTTTAGAATTATTAAATATATTTTATGATTTATTCAATTTGTTTAGAAAATTTAGCAAGTCTTTTAAATCGCTTAAAGTTGATCATGATTTGTTAATTAAAAGACTTAACAAAATATATGATTTATTAGTTTCACATAAACCATGTTCTAAATGTAATTTTGTAGATAATGTTAAAGAAGAGAATATCATGTTTAAAATCACATTAGAAAAATTTAAAATAGGGAACAAATCCCTAAATATGATCCTTATAAATAAGGGTCATATTAATAGAAAAATGGCATATGTTTTATTGGTAATGTCTAATGAAAGCCAACCATGTTTGTAAGAGGACCTACATTAAACATGCCACCAAGAATCATATGTAATTTTTATGGTAAATTAGGATATAAGGCAAACAAATACCTATTTAGAAAATGTAGTCCACATAAACTTGTATGGATTCCAAAAAAAACCTTATACAATAAAAATCAATTAGAAAAGAAAGAAAGAGTTCTTTACGGAGGACCCAGTATAAAATGGGTGCCTAAATCAAATATATCTTTCTTGTAGGTTTATCTCCAAACTAAAGCTAGGAGCACCAAATGATATCTTGATAGTGGATGCTCAAGGTATATAACCAAAGATCCATCTTATTTTTATAAGCTCACTAACTTAAGTGAATGAGTTATTACATTCGGAGACAACAACAAGAGTAAAATCATTGGAAAAGGAACAATAGGTAACATATCAAACCTCTTGATTGAAGATATGTTTTTAGTTGATGGCTTAAAACATAACTTGCTTAGCATTAGTCAATTATGTGATAAAAGATATATGATTAAATTTTAACCTAATGCTTACATAATTGAATTACCACACAAAAATAAATCCTTGATTGCCTTGAGAAATAATAATGTATATACCATAGATATTGAAAGATTTTATAATGAAACTTGTTTTTCGGCTTTAAATGATGATGCTTGGATTTGGCATAAAAGATTAGGTCATGCTAGCATGAAACTTTCAAACCAAATATCTACCAAGGAACTAGTAAGATGTTTACATAATCTTAAGTTTATCAAAGATAAGGTATGTGACACTTGTCAATTAGAAAATAAATAAAGAATAGTTTTAAGTTGAAAAATCAAATTAACACTTCTAGACCATTTCAATTGATCCATATGGATCTATTTGGACCAATTGATATTATAAGTTTAGTTAGTAGCAAATATACATTTATTTTAGTAGATGACTTTAGTAGATATACTTGGACCTATTTCTTAGCACATAAAAATGATATATTTAAATGTTTTGTAAAATTTTGTAAAGTTGTTCCAAATGAAAAAGGATGCATGATTTTTTCAATACGAAGTGATCATGGTGGAGAATTTTAAAATAATTATTTTTAAAATTTTTGTGATTCAAATGAATATATCTATAACTTCTCTACTCCACGAAATCCACAACAAAATGGAGTAGTAAAAAAGAAAAAATAGGAGCTTATAAGAAATGGCTAGAATAATGTCAAATGAATATAGTCTTCCCAAATATTTTTGGGCCGAAGCCGTTAATATGACATGCTATGTTTTAAATAGGGTTCTAGTAAGACCATTACTTACTAAAACTCCTTATGAATTATGAAATGTTAAATTATCTAATATTTCTTATTTTAAAATATTTAGTTACAAATATTTTATTTTGAATGAAAAGGATGCTTTAGGTAAATTTGATACAAAATCTGATGAAGGTATTTTTCTAGGTTATTCTTCTATTTTAAAAGCTTATTGTGATCTTAATAAAAGAACATTAGTAATAGAAGAATCCATTCATGTTGTTTTTAATGAGCTTTCTGAATTTAAGAAGATTGATTTTGATGGTGAAATTGATTTTGATACTTTGAATTTAAAAGATAACATTCATAAAAGTAACTTGGATATATCTACTTCCAATACCTTAGCCAAGGAATGGAAGTATGTGAATGATCATCCTAAGGAGCTTATAATAGGAGAAACATCAAAAGAAATTCAAACTCGGTCTTCCTTTAAAATTTTTTGTGCAAATATTATATTTTTTTCTCAAATCAAGCCAAAGTGTATTGATGAGGCCCTGAGAGATGATTCTTGAGTTAATGCAATGCATGAAGGCTTAATTAATTTGAGAGAAATGAGATATGGAAGCTTGTTCCTAGACCTAATGACCATTTAGTGATTGGTACTAAATGGGTATCTAGAAATAAGCAAGATGAAAATGGTATCATGGTTAGAAACAAGGCTAGATTAGTGGCTAAAGATTTCAACCAAGAAGAATGAATCAATTATGATGAAACTTTCACTCTCGTGGCTAGACTTGAAGCCATTAGGATGCTCCTTGCCTTTAATTTTAAAATTTTTAAGTTGTTTCAAATGGATGTTAAAAGTGCTTTTTTAAATGGTTTATTTTCGAAGAAGTGTTTGTTGAACAACCCCCCGATTTTGAAAATAATCTTCTTTCTGATCATGTTTTCAAACTTACAAAAGCTCTTTATGGATTAAAAAAGTCCCTCGGGTTTAGTATGAAAGACTTAATTCTTTTCTTATTTTAAATAAATTTTCAAAAGGCAATATTGATACCACATTATTTTTTAAGCATTTCGAACATGACTTACTTGTTATTCAAATTTATGTTGATGATATCATTTTTAGATCTACAAATGAATCCTTATGTGAGTCTTTTGCTAAAAAAATGAGTCAAGAATTTGAAATGAGTCTAATAGGTGAATTAACATTCTTCTTAGGATTACAAATAAAATAACTTGATGATGGTATTTTTATTAGTCAAAATAAGTACACATTAAAATTGATAAAATGATTTAGGATGGAAAATGTTAAAGCATTAAACACTCCCATGAGTACATCTACAAAAGTTAAACTTAAGTAATGAAGGAGAAAACTTTGATAAAAAAACTTATAGAGGTATGATAGGAAGTTTATTATACTTAACTACTATAAGATCAGATATCATGTTTAATGTTGGATTGTATGCAAGGTATCAATCTAACCCGAAACTCTCTCATTTGAAAGCAGTTAAACAAATTTTTAGATACTTGAAAGGAATATCTAAACTAGGATTATGGTATCCTAAATCAAAGAACTTTGACTTGATTGCTTATTCTGATGCTGATTTTGGTGGATGTAGAATAGATAAAAAAAGCACTACTTGAATATGTCAATTTTTAGGGTATGCACTTGTTTTTTGGACTTCCAAGAAACAAAATTTAGTAGCTTTATCTACTACGGAAGCATAATATATTGCAGCTAGTGCATGTTGTGCCCAAGTCATTTGGATGAAAAACACACTAGAAAACTATGGAATAAAATTAAAATATATTCCTATAAAGTGTGATAATACAAGTGCTATATGTCTAACCAAAAATCCTATTCAACATTAAAGAACCAAACATATTGATATTAGACATCATTTTATATAAATTGTCAAGATATCTCTTGGAAATTTATTGACACTAAATATTTTTACAAAACCCTTAAATGAAGAACAATTTGATTTTCCTAGAAGAGAACTTGAAATGCTAAATCATGAAAATATATGAATTGCTTGATTTTATGAGAATGAACTATTTTTGTAATAATGTTTTATTATTACCATGAGATGTTTATCTTATTATTCACAAAAAGAAGAAAAAAAGTTACATTATGATGATTTTATTATTTTACGGATTTATTTACTATGTTTTCTTGAAATTACATGAAATAATTTTTAAATATATGAGTAGCTCTTAAACCTTTGAATCTCCTTGAATATTTTGGATTTTTGAGCTTATTTATAAAAATTTATCTCTACAAAATTGAAAGCTCTTCTTAATGATGTTTTGCAATTCCTCCCTTATTTTCTTTTCTTTTTTTCACAAGAGAAAGAAAGTTCTTTGTGAATCATATAGTATTTTAGAAAGGGGGAGCAAAAATTTATTTTAGCCTCATATTTCACCTTTTTATTGATGACAAAGGGGGAGAAATGGATGTTGATGACTTTTATAATCAAATAAATATTGATGACTTATATAATAATTTAAGAAAAAAATTTTAAATGTTTGATATTTATGAAAATCTGATGACTTATATAATAATTTAAGGAGAATTTTTTAAATATTTAAAATTCATGAAAATACTTGATGCATTGCTGACTTGATGGAAAACTTTTAAATGTATGAAATTTATGAAAATCCTTGATGTATTGATTACTTGATACTTTAAAACTAAATTATTATTAATATATATAAGTCTTATTGCTATCCTTGAAATATGATTTGCTTGAAGTATTAATTACCTTAATTCACTTCAACTCAAGAGTGAGTGATTCTCTTGAATTTAAGTCCTTTTTATTATGGCATAAATTTAGGGAGAGTTAGGATTAACTCCCATCATCAATTAATTGTCATCATAAAAAAAGGGGGGAGATTGTTGAATCTCATATTTTGATAGTGAGATCAATTGATGAGTGTTTATCTAATATATGTGTTAGATGAAGATTTGTAGGTCTAACTATGATAGGAGCAATGAAGTTATAACCAGATAATGGGCTAAGATTAAGCTTAGGCATCAGGCTGGGTTTGGATGATGCAGTGGGACCTCACCGGGAGTTCGCTAGGAGGCTCGCCGAAGGGATCGGGAAGCTCACTAGGAGCATGCTGAGAGATCACCGGAAAAAGATCAGATGACTTACTGCAAGAATATCGAAGGTTACCAGATTGGCAGAAGTTGGGTCTTAGTTTAAGCTTGTGATCTTTAAGCGTTGTAATTGTTAAGTTGTAGTTAGAAGTGAGTCCTAATTGAGTTGGATTTGGATGAAATCCAAATCAACTCAATAAGGCAACCGGGTCCACTATTGGAGTTTGATTGAGCTCAGATTGAGCTCAATTGGTTGACCAAAGGGTTGGTCAACATCAGGTTCAAGCCGGAATTCAAAAAGTGGAGGGAACCACTTTTGTGAAAATTTTGAGGGGTAAACTGCTGGTGAGTGACGTGTGTACCACAATCGCCCAAGCTTTCGGATGGCTGACAGCGGCTAACCCACCTAGGCTAGGCGGTTGAACCACCCATACCTAGGAATCTAGGTACTTTTGGTGGTTGACCCGCCCAGGGCCAATGAATAAACTACTCATACCCTGATGTTCGGGCAGTCGAATCGTTCAGGTCGATGGGTAAACCGTCCGTATCCGATTTTTTCGAGTATGTTTGATTTTTGGCTCTAATTTCTAAAGTCATTTGGGATCTATAAATACCCCAAGTATTCTTACATTCACAATAATTCTTTTTGGGCAATTAAACTCTGTGAAAAAAAAATTGGGTGTGATTTATAAGAAAAAAAAAAAAGGAAGGGAGAGAGCTTAGAGTTAGAAAATTTCTCAAAGTCTTCCTTGTAAGCAAAGTATAAGCGTTTGGTCTTCACCCAAAGAAGATCGGTAGTGGACACTGATGTGCCTCAAGAAGGAGGATTCGGGAGTGGACGTAGCCTATTGGCGCCGAGCCACTATAAAAATTATGAGTGTTTTCTTGCTTTCATTGTTTACATATTTTTGTATTGACACTTTCGATTTAACTCAACTCTTTGAAAGCAAAGTTTCCATGGTAAGTTCTTTTCTTCAAATGTTACTTATCTTTCCGGTTTTCGTAGCAACTTTCTTTCAATCACTCACTTGTTTCACTAAGAATGAAAAGCTTCGGATTTCCTATCCTAGTTTAATCGATAAGTTTTCATCTAAACTGAAAATTTACACTTACACTAATTCACCCCTCCTGCCCTCTTATTGCCAATTGATCCTAACAGTTTTGAATTTAAGAAGCCAAGACATTTCAAAAGTGAATGTCCACTACTGAAGAAGAAGACATCATACAAAAAGAAGGCTCTTTCGACAACTTGAGATGACTCAAGCTCATCGGATAAAACCACAACAAGGAAGAGATTGCCAACTATGCTCTCATGACCATCCATGAGGAGATAAGTGAGTCTTCTGATATCTCTTTTACTGAATTACTAAATATTTTTCATGAGCTTTATAATGAATATAGAAAAATTAGCAAGTCTTATAAACTACTTAAGAAAGAGCATGATTCACTATTTAATAGATTTGATCAAATATATGAAGCATCACCATCACTTAGTTCATGCATCAAACGTGAAACCTTAAAGGAACTTAGAAAGGAAAATATTGTATTACAACAAACATTAGAAAATTTTGAAATAGGGAATAAATCCCTAAATATGATTCTTAAAAACAAGGGTCATGTTCATAAGAAAGAAGATATAGGCTTTATAGGTAATGCTTAACAAAAATCAACTATCTTCGTTAAAGGACCCACTCTAAACTTGTCACCAAAAATTAAATGTAACTTTTGTGGTAGATTAGGACATATAGCTTACAAATATTCATTTAGAAAAGTATAGCCACATAAATTAATTTGGATTTCTAAAGAAACCATAAACAGCCAATGACCTCTAGTTAATTTAAGTAGAGCTCTTCATGAGGGACCCAAAGTAAAATGGGTACCTAAATTAAAACCATCTTTTTTGTAGGTTTATCTCCAAACTAAGGCTATAAGCACCAAATGGTACCATGATAGTGGATGCTCAAGGCACATGATCGGAGATCCAACATATTCTTCTAAGCTCACTAGCCTAAATGAAGGAGTTGTCACATTCGGAGACAACTGTTATGCCCCTCGAATTATATCACATTTGAAATGTGTAACTATGTCATAAATCGATAATTTTATAATCATCAGAATCCATCCATGATCCAATCAAATATTTGAGGATCTCGAGCAATATTTAAACTTTCAAAATTCATATATACAAAAATTATGCAGTTTATGATCATATATTGTATCACTCAAACATTTATGAAACCCAAGGCCAACTTAACAAATATTAACCATACTTATAATTCATCAGCGAAGATACCTATACAATCACCAAACCAAGCATTTATCACAAATTTACTTCATCATAGACAAAACTCAGCATTCCAAAATAACTCCAAACATAAAAGGTCATTTAAAACTTTTACATTATACATCAATCAAATTCATCGATAATATTTCATTACATACAAAATATACTAATAGAAAAACTATGATATATCATCCAATAATACTTGCCCTCAGCACAATCTTAACAGCTTAATGAGTGTCAAACTGACTTGAAAGATTTGATAACAAAGGAGTGAGCTAAAAAGCTCAACAAGCGTTAAACAAATTCATGATAAGAGTGGATGATTTCAAATAAGCCGGTATCAAGATATAAAGTAGAGATACAAGAATTCATGGATATCAACACATTAGATAGAGAAGTTAAAATGTCATTGCATTCAAAATATATTTAGTTTATAACAAACGGAATACAGAGTAATTGGATCATATCAATGACATAAACATATTTCGAAGCATATCAAGGCACATAGGACATTTCGGAACATATCAATGGCAAATAAAACATTTCAAAATATGCTAATAGAGTGTGAAATATTTTGAAACATATCAATAGCAATTTAAACATTTCGGAATATAACAATGACATAAGGAAACATTTCAGAGCATGTCAAAGACGTAAACATATTTCAATGGTGAATGGATAATCTCAAAGCTTATCAAGTGAACAATTGAGGAATATAAGATTAATATCATATCAAACATAACATTTATTGCATTCTTATCTAAAGCGCATAAATAACTCAAAAATAATGATTTGGATATCATATCAAAAACATAGAGGTAAAATGAGACCATAAACATAATGTAGAATATTCATCACTGAATGACCACCAAACATAAGTCTCTCATATATGGGAGCTCCATCCACCTACATCTGAGTGAAGTCATAGGGGGTCGGCAGAGCACATGGGCTCTAAGCATAACTCCCTTTACCATTTCTGACAAATGTTCACATTATCCCACAGACACCGGAGTACAAAAGGACATAAGCAATAAAAGTAGCATATATCGGAAGCACATGCAGAATAATGAAATATACTTGTATCAATATGAAGCAATACGATATCAACATAAACATTCACAATTTATATTCAGATAGGTAAAGAGTAAAGGACAAGAGTGTATAAGAATTCAAAACAATAATGTAAGACTCAATTATAGAAAAGGCTTTAATTGGATCATAGACAGGATATGATCCGATAAAATATCAAAAATATAGATGGTGAAGTGGGATCACAAACATAATATGGTCCATTTAACTACTAAACATAATAAAGCATCACAAGCTCAAAGCATAACATAACCTTTACCATTTCTGGTAAAGGCCCATAATATCCCACAAACACTAGAGTACAAAAAGACATATGCAATAAAATGGGCATATATCAGAAGCACATGTGGAACAATAAAACATATATGTAAATGAGCATATATCAGAAGCATATGTGGAACAATAAAACATACATGTGCCAATATGAAATAATAAGATGTAAATATAAACTTTCATATAGAGCATTCAGATAGGCAAGTAATAAAAGTTAAGAGTTCAAAGCTAAATTAAAGAAGAATCCATTTCCCAAAAAAATAAGAATAGGCAATGATCAACAAACACATGATTCCAATAGAATTTAAGAGGCATATAGCATGAAATATATAGACAATCAATTATGCTCTAAATTACTCAAGATAGATATGGACAAAAGGGTATGCGAGTCGAGTTTCTCATGAAATAGATTTTACATAAATCAAAATTTCCAATATGAAGTTATAATCAATTCAATGAACAAAAGTAAGAATCTTAAAACTAGACTCAAATCTTTACATCCAAGTAGGAATTATATCAATTGTAAATCATATCAAGATGATTACAATGATTGAGATGTCAATACAAAAGGATTGGAAACTTACAAGGTTATAACATTTCAATTGATCATATCAAGATACAAGCAAAGACTGGATGATAATAAGAAAGGATCAAAACACTTGCAATATTATAAATGTACAATTTATCATAACAAGATGAAAACAAAGATTGAGATGACAATAAAATGAATTGGAAACTTACCTTTTAATGATTTTGATCCAAAATCTTTAACCCCAAATTCTTCTCTTCTTTTGTTTCTTTACTTTCTTTCATTCTCTTCTCTCCGTTTTCTTATCTTCTTTTTCTTTCACAATAGTAGCTCATGCTGAGGGGCACAATCATCTATTAAACCCCTAGTCCTTATCTCTTTTTCTTTCTCCTATTACTGCAGCAATTGTAGTCCTCTGTCTCTTCCTTCCTTCTTTCGTTTTCTTCTTTATTCTTCTTTCCCAATCACAGCTGCCACACCTACAACCTCTTCTTCACTTTCTCTTCTTCTCCTTTAGTCTTCTCCTTTCCCCTTTTCTCTTCTTTCTCTTCTCCTCTTCTTCCCTTCTCTTTCCCATCGCACAACACCTCTATTTCCCCGTGTAGGGAAGTGCTGCCCCTCTCTTCCTTCCTTCTTTCCTTTCTCTTTCTCTTCCTTCGACTTCTTCTTTCCCTCTTCTTCTTTCCCTACCGCAGCTGCCACAGCTGCAGCCACAATCGCAGTCACCACTTTCTTTTCTTTCCCCCTTTCTTTTCTTTCTCTTATTCTTTTTCTCTTCTTCCCTTCTCTTCCCCAACTCACTACACCTCCTTTGTTTCCTCTGCATAAAACAGAGATGCGTTAACACTAGGTGCATCCTCTTCTCTTCTTCCCTCTCTTTTCCTTCTCTTTTTGTTTTTCTTCTTCTCTTCTAGCAGCCACCTCTTCTTCCTCCCTTGTTCTTCTCCTTTCTTTTTCTCACAGCCACAGCCTTAGCAGCAGCCCCTTCTCTTCTTCTTCTCTGCTGCAGCTACAGCCTATCTCGGGTTTACTACCACAGCCACAGCCTTAGCAGCAGACCTCTACTTCCTCTTCTTCTTTCCCTGCTGCAGCTATCACCACTGCGGCCCCTTCTTCCTCTCCTTCTTTTTCTCTTCTTCTCTTTTGTTTCCCTTCTTCTTCTTCTTGCCCAACAGCAGCTACCACCGTTGCAGCCCCTTCTCTTCTTCCTTTCCTCCTCTTCTTCTCCTCTTCTTCGTCTTCTTTCCCTGCCGCAGCCTCTTTTACTTTTTCCCTCTTTGATTCTTTCTTTTCTTCCTCTCCTTCCCTTCTCTTCCAGCCACAGCCCCTTCTTCCCTTTCTATTCTTTCTCTTACCCTTCTTTTCTTTTTTTTTTTTTTCTTCTTCACTTCTTCCCTCTCCTTTCCATCTCCTCTTCACTTTTTTTTTTTTTAACTTTTATAATTTAATCCATCAAATAATTATATTCACGATTAGATCCTCATAATTTATAAATAGATCCTCAAATCTTATAAACAAGTAGATCCTTAAATTTTACAAACATATTTTTATATATATAGTTAAATCATTATTAAGAATCTCAAAATAGGTTCTTATATAATTTTTAAGAATAAGGGGTATTACAACAACAATAAGAAAAAAATCATCGGGAAAGAAACCATTAGTAACAAATCAAAATTTTTGATTGAAAATATGCTATTATTTGATAGTTTAAAACATAATCTACGTCCTATTAGTCAATTATATGAAAAAAGATTTATTGTTAAATTTGAATTTAATACTTGTATAATTGAAATGTCACATAAAAATAAATCTTTGATTACCTTAAGAAACAATAATGTGTATACTATTGACATTAAAAGTTTTTGTGATGAAACATACTTTTTGACTTTAAATGATGAAGTTTAGATTTGACATAGAAGACTAGATTAGTCATAAGTTTATTAAAGATAAAATGTATGATACTTGCCAAATAGGAAAACAAATAAAAAGTAACTTTAAGTCAAAAAATCAAATAAACACCTCTAGGCTAATACAATTGATCTATATGGATTTATTTGAACCAATTGATATTGTAAACTTATGAAGAATCAAATATACTTTTGTCTTAGTAGATAATTATAGTAGATATACTTGACTTATTTCTTAGCACATAAAAGTGATTCTTTTAAATATATTTCAAAATTTTATAAATGTGTTCAAAATAAAAATTATTTTATGATTTTATCAATACATAGTGATCATGGTGGTGAATTTCAAAACAATAAGTTTCAAAATTTTTATGAGTCAAATGGATATATCAATAACTTCTCTACTCCTAGAAATCCAACAGTGATTATTAGTAGTAGTGTTTGGCAATTGGCTTTGGGCTAATTCATTATTTCCTAACTTGAGTTTTAAGTAAGACACATGGACGACAAAATGGATCTTAGCATCAACAAGTAAGTTCAATTTGTATGCCACAGCCCTAATGCGCTCCATGATCTGATAAGGCCCATAAAAGTGAGGAGATAAGTTCATGGATACTCCTGTGTTGATTAACATTTGCTTGTATGGTTGGAGACGAATAAAGACCCAATCTCCTACAAAGAACTCCCTTTTGCTTCAATGTATGTTAGCTTGTTATTTTATCTTGGCTTAGACACTTGAGAGATTATTCTTTAGTAATTGTAAAATTTTATCTTTATCAATTAATTATAGATCGACCTGATCTACTTTGGCTTAACCAATTATATATTTTGGGATTACAGGGGACGATTGACGGTATACCGCTTCATATGGGGTACATTTAGTAGAAGAGTGATAGGTTATATTATACCACCACTCAGCCCAAGAGAGCCATTTCATCCATTCCTTTGGTCGATCACTAGTGAAACATTTGAGGTATGTCTCGAAGCACCTATTCACCACTTCAGTTTGGCCATCGATCTTTGGGTGTTATGTTGAGCTTATCTTTAATTTAGTGCCCTACAACTGAAAGAGCTTGATCCAAAATTTACTGGTGAAGACCCTGTCACGATCGCTCATAGATCTAGGCATCCCATGTAATTTAACAATATTGTCCATAAAAATTTGAGTGATGTTAGTAGTTGTATAAGAGTTGCGAATGACGTAAAAATAGTTATATTTAGTGAGACGATCGACCACTAGGAGGATGGTACATTTTCTTTGGGATGGGGGTAGCCCTTCGTTGAAGTCTATTAATATATCAATCCACACTGAGTCTGATATGGGTAGAGGTTGAAGCTTCCCTGGACTTACCAATGTTTTGCCTTTATATCGTTGGCATGTATCACATTAGGCTACAAATTCAGTAATAGCGTTCTTCATCCCTTTCCAATAGAAATTTTGTTTAATCCTTCTATAAGTTCGAAGGAATCCGAAGTGCCCTACTGCTGGTGTGGAATGCATCTCTTGTAAGAGGGTCTTTATGTAAGGAGAATTTGGTACTAGTACTATGCATCCTCTATAGTGTAAGTCCTTCAAATCCCAACTGATGTACACCATAGAGCTGGGTTCTTCTATTTTTTTTGATGATTTCCTTTATTTCGGGATCCTCTTACCATTCTTTCCTATCGAGGAAGTCGCTGATTGGAAGGGAGATAGCCAAAATTTTAACTTGCTTGGGTAATCAGGAGAGTGCATCTACAACCACATTCTCTTTCCCTTTTCTGTAAGTGATTTCATAATCATAATTGAGAAGTTTCATTACCCATCTTTGCTACTCAGGGGAGGATATCTTTTGCTTCAAAAAATATTTGAGGGTCTTATGGTCGGTCTTTATTTGAAAGCACCGACCGATCAGGTAAGGTCTCTTCTTTATCACCACGTGCACAATTGCAAGCATCTCTTTGTCATATATGGACATTTTTAGGTGGGAAGGAGATAGTGCATTGCTAGTGTAGGTGAGGGGTCGGCCTTCTTGCATGAGAACGGTGCCGATCCCAACTCCTAATGCATCTGCTTTGATGATAAATGCTTTGCCGAAGTCAAGTTGTGCTAGCACGGGTGTAGACGTCATAGCTACCTTGAGAGCATCAAAGGCAGCAGGCTTTATCCAACCACTGAAAGACATCCTTTTTCAGCAAGGATGTGAGGGGAGCACTGATCTTTTCATAATCCTTGACAAACTTACAGTAGTAGCCCGTCAATTCGAGAAATCCGTGCAACTCTTTTATGTTCTTCGGTGTTGGCCAGCTTTGCAATGCCTCAATCTTTGAAGGGTCCACTGCTATGCCTTCCTCTGAGATGATGTGCCTAAGATATTTCATCTTCCGCTGAAGAAATCTATATTTTGATTGTTTGACAAAAAGAGTATACTCTTGAAGAATCGTTAAAACAAGTCGTAAGTGGCAGAGGTGATTTTCAAGTGAAGGGCTATAAATAAAGATGTCATCAATAACATAAACTTTTGAAGATAACTTTGGAAAATATCATTCATAAGACTCTGAAATGTAGAGGGAGCATTAGTGAGGCCGAAGGGCATTACAAAAAATTCATAGTGGCCACTGTGCGTCCAAAAGGAGGTCTTTGGTATGTCTTATTTGTGCACACGAATTTGGTAATATCCGACCACAAATCTAGCTTTGTGAATACTTGTGCCCCTTTAATTCATCAAAGTAATTCATCTACCATGAGAGTAGGGTACTTGTCTTTAACCGTTATGCCATTGAGGGCTCGGTAGTCTATGCACATTCACCATGTTCCATCTTTCTTGCATATAAGGAGCACCGACAAATAATAGGGGTTGCATCTTGACCGAACGATCCCTGTTTCAAGCATCTCCTACATAATCTTCTCTATTTCATTCTTCTGAAGGTGAGGATAGTGATATGGTTAAGTATTTGCTAGTGTTTTGCCCTGTAGGATCGAAATCCAGTGGTCGTGCAATTGGGTAGTAGGTAGACTGCGTAGTTCAACGAAGATGTCTGAAAATTCAGCAAGTATTTAGAGAAGGTTTAGGTCTTCAATTTTTGTTGACTCTCTCATATGTTGCCATTAGAGTTGCATCAAAGAGCCACTGTTCACTTTTTACAAAACTTTCTCCATTTGTTGTGTTGAAATCATTGTCACGTTACTCTCGCATTTTGATAAGACTCCAGTAGGGATGAGTCCTATTCACTCTAAAAATAGTCAATAAAAATCCTATGAAATTATAATAAAATCTCACCTAGCCACTTCTATCCTATAAAGAAGTGTGGCTAGGGTTTAGATTAGGGCCTTAGAGCTTAGTGGTCATCGTCCCCTTTATTGGGCTGGTCGGCCATGGTTTCCCTCTATTAGGTTGACTATAGAATAGTAAAGAGATAATTTTACTTAGGCCAGCACCCCATGGGCTAGGGTTTAGAACCATGTATAATGATGTAGCTACCCCCTCTCTTTTATCAAGCAAGATCAATCTTTTATTCAACCTTGTGCCAAGTTCTAGGAGGGAGGAACCCCTATAGCGTTCCAAGGGTTGATCCCCCTCAGAGATCAAAATTTATAGAGTTCCTTCTAGGGTTTAATCATCTGGTAGAGTTTTTCTATATTTTATCCACTATAAATTTTGACCGTCGCAGACATTATCATTGTTGTGAAGGCAAAACGCTGCAGAAATTTTTAATCACTTATTTACCTCTTGAAACCAATTAATTGCTTCTCCTTTTTGGCTGAAACTTTTACATAATTTTAGAGATCATCTTAGCTTTCATCTAAGATTGATCTATAGAGAAACATCCTTTTGAAACCAGTTTTATTGTGCCTTAATTCTTCATCGCACAGTGCTGAAATTTTATGATAAAGAAAACTACCTTTCGACTCTTTCCCTATTTTTCTATCGTTACTCCATCGAAATTTTGTCAAAATTTTTGCTAATATTGAACACATCAAAACCAAGGAATTTTTTTATATTTTTCTTGAGTTTTTATCTAGAATATGCATCAAGAATTTATTATTTCTCTGATGTAAAATCTATTTAGTATGACAACACATCGCAACATATTTCTTTGTCGAATTCTATTGGATTTGAGTGTTATCTTTTGTGTATTTTTGGACTCTCTTTCTCTCATTTGTAAACTCTACAATCCTCACTAAAACCCTTTCTAAACCACATCCTAAATCGATCACAAACAGCCACCCAAATCAGCCCTAAACCACAGCCTACTATCTAAATCGATCCAACCATCCAGCTGGCCATCCCCTCTCCAAAAATTATCATGTCATTAACCTGACAACAAAAGAAAGATCTCGATATTACAGATCTAGAGGCATACACCATGACATCAGAGGAGGCCATCAATGCTAGTTACAAGTGCCCTGCAAGCCATTCACGTGAGTGATGACACGTGTGACACACTGTGTGATCTTTTTGCTTATAATTAATATTGGTATATTCTCACATTATATTATCTGTAGCATATATATTGTGAAGTCTTTGGTTATGTGCAATGAGAATCAGATCGTGATGAGATCACGATAATGAGATCGATTCATCTTTAAACATAGATCCTAAATAATCCCGGTCATAAGTTACTCGAGGGACATTGAGGTAACCGGACAGATCGGTGTACTATATACTTGTTTATATGATGGAGGCAGTTGGTCTCATAGCCACTTGTGTGGAGACACTAAGGATATAATATAGGTGCTCATTGGAGAATGAGTTCACTGATTGATCTGCTTATGGAGTGTTGTATGGTTAAAGATACCTAATCACAAACAACGATTTCAAAGTCCCAATTGTGTATCTGGTCCTTTGACTTGAGACACCAATGATGCCTTGTATGAGTACTCCTTTCTTTGATGCCAGACTTACATGTTTGAAAAGTTTCAGATATGGTACAATTGGTTATCAGGATTTATAGCCAACCTAACAAAGGCAATTGAGTGTCAATAGAGGATCATCCACTCTCGGTATCATGAGAGGAATATCACATATGTGCTTGCTCAGACAAATCCCTTACCAGGGTTATTTGGATTAAGAGAGAAAGAGTTCTCCAAGAGAATCCGATTAGAGCGAGACTATGATGGATTCTGTATTTAACCTGACAGTACCATATCCAATATTTGGTCTCTGGGATATTAGTTGGATGAGGGATTATAGATATACAGTAACTATGGACAGACAAGTCCAATGGATTCGATCCCCTGTATCATCTAGGGACTATGGCATAGTGGCCTAGTACGTCCATAGTCGATGAGTCGAGTGAATTATTATGGGGACAATAATTCACTATCTCAGAAGGAGTTCTGATGGGAGTGAATTACGGCCAGCTTGGTATCAGGCCTAGAGGGTCACACACATATAGTGGATGCTTCAGCGAATAGAAGATTGAATGAAGATTCAATTAGCCCCTATTCTCATTAGATGAGACCCCATAATGATGGGCTCCTTGATTAAGGCCCAATTAGAAGCCTAAGAAGATTATTGGATAGAGATCTAATAATATAATGTCAATGGGTAATTGAATGAAGATCCAATACCCACTAAGGAAGAAGCCCTAGGTTTTTTTTGTGGCTCTCTATAAATAGGAGGGGAGACTCATGGTTGATAGGCTGTAGCTTTAGCCACCACCTTCTATTCTCCTCTCTCCCTATGTGCAAAAGTTGCAAGATCAGATTGGAGGAGTTTCGCTGTAGAGATCCATCGTGTATATACCGACAGAGAGTAGGACGCTTGACCTCCTTCATCCTCTCCATTCGGATCTGGACTACAAGGATATACGATCTCCCTAGGTAAAATCAATCTCTCATGTATCGTGATTTTTTTTATTTTTGTATTTTTCTCGTGACCCCTATCTTTTGCATGACGATTTGATCTGCGTGGAAAACTAGTTTTTATTTTGATTTTCGTTGCACATATGATGCTCCCACTGAGGTTTCCCAACAATCAACGCCAAGTTGGAAGCCTTTAAAAGCCGTATGGAGGAGAATATGTGATCCCTTTTCATCGAGTTTAGCATAGGCTGACCACCTAACTCGAAGAAATCACAGCAAGGAGAAACTTCAGATCAGTGAGACAATCCTCAAGAGTATGGCCACATCATCCCTGATCCAAACACTTTATGCATGAAGGTTGACTTCCCTATATGGGAAGAAGGAGACCCGATCGAATGGATCACGTGCGCGGAATGATATTTTCGGTTCTACCGAACCGCCAATGCTACAAGGGTGGAGATTACTACCATCCACCTCGAAGGAGATGCTATTTAGTGGTTTAATTAGTATGAGCACACCCATTGAGGTCTCTCTTGGCAGTAATTCAAGGAAATATCACTTAATCGCTTCAAACCAACTAATTTTGATAACATTGGCAAAGATTCGACAAACCACTACAATACATAAATACTCGGCAAGGTTCAAATGTTTATCTAGCCAAACTATGGATTAGTTTGAAAAACAATTTTTAGGGACTTTTATCAAAGGCCTAAAGCTGGAGATTCGAGGAGAAGTAAAGGCGCGACAACCGTACACTCTTATGGCGGTAATTTCCTTCATAAGAATCCAAGAAAAATAATTGAACCACGAAGTACACAGGACAAGGGTCACTCCCCAACTAGCCATGCTGAAGCCTTTAGCCCCCTCTACTACCATCCAAGCCCCCGCACCAAAAAGATTAACAAGAGATGAGCTTCGTGAATGATCGACCATAGGGTTGTCTTGGCACTATAATGAACCGTGGAGCCGAGAACATCACTACAACAAGGGCCTGCTCCTCTTGATTGAACAAGTAGAGGATGAAGATAGCAAATCATCTGAAAAAAGCCTTGAACCCAAAGATGAAGCCATGGAGGAAGAGCCCCAACCAGCCAACTACATAGTGCATTAGCTGGCTGGCTACTCCAACCCGCAGATGATGAAAGTTAGAGGAATTCTTAAACAGCAACCCATCACTATTCTCATCGATACGGGCAACATAAATAACTTCTTCAATAGTAAGGTTGTTGCATGTATGACACTTCAAATCGAAAGTTGCAACAAGTTCAACGTAAAGGTCACTGACGGCTGAATCCTCAATTACGACCAATGGTGCCCACAAGAAAAATTACTCCCACAAGACCAAGAAATGATAGCCAGTTTCTTCCTCCTACCCATTGATGACTATGAAGCTATGTTTGGGATTCAATGGCTTATAACATTAGGTGACATCTCTTGGAATTTCTCTAAACTAATCATGAAGTTCTATTGTAAAGGGAGACAGGTCACATTGCAAGGCAAGCGCGGGAGCCATATTTCCACCATTTTGATGCAGCGAATGGAGAAAGTGTTACATAAAACAAATGGTGGATTTTTTTTACATATCCAACAGCCATCAAAGGAGGAGAAAGTGCAAAATTCAGATCCTAAGCTTGCCTTCTTGCTGGACGAATTCACAGATATTTTTGCGGAGCCGCGTGGGCTTCCTCCTAACTGACCGCATGACCATCGTATTCCTATTTTGCCAGGCAAATATCCAGCAAATTTGAGACTGTACTACTATCCTCACTTGTAGAAGGATGAGATTGAGAACATCGTTAAGGAGATACTCGACACTGGAGTAATTCAACCAAACTACAGCCCTTACTCCTCACCGGTGTTGCCAATGTGCAAGAAGGATAGTATGTGGTAGATGTGCACTGATTACAGGGCTTTGAATGCCATCACTGTCAAAGACAAATACCCTATACTAGTAGTAAATGAGCTCTTGGATGAACTAAAAGGAGCCTGAGTCTTCACTAAATTGGATTTCCATTCCGATTACCATTATATTCGGGTATATACTAAGGATGTTCCGAAAACTACATTATGCACACATAACGACCACTACAAATTTTTGGTAATGCCCTTCGCGAATGTTCCTTCTACTTTTTAGAGCTTAATGAATGACATTTTTTATAGGTTTCTATGCAAGTTCATATTGGTATTTTTTAATGATATCCTTATTTACAGCCCTACACTTGATATGTATTTTCAGCACTGACGAATTATTCTAATGATTCTTCAAGAGAATACCCTTTATGTTAAAAAATCCAAGTGCAACTTTTTACAACATAAAGTAAAGTATCTAGGGCACATTATATTAGAGGATTGAGTGGCAGTAGACCCATCGAAGATCGAAGCAATGCAAGGATGGCTGAGACTTACGAATAGAAAATCGCTGCGTGGCTTCCTTAGACTCACGGGCTGTTACCAAAAATTCGTGAAAGATTATAGCAAGATTAGTGCCCCATTCATGTCCCTACTAAAGAAAGACTCCTTTTGTGATCGGATAAAGCTTCTATAGCCTGGACTGACATCTCTATGGACTTTATCAAAGGGCTGCCACCATCTCAAGGTAAAAGCACGATCTCTGTGGTGGTAGATCGTCTAACCAAATATGCTTATTTCTGTGCTGTGAAACATCCTTATACCACTGCCAGTATTGCTTAACTTTTTATGAAAAATATTGTAAAAACTGCATGGGATGCCTAGGTTGATTGTGAGCGATTATGATAGGGTGTTTACAAGTAAATTTTGGATCGAGCTCTTCCAACTACAAGGCACACAATTGAAAATGAGCATAGCCTATCATCCACACATAGATAGCCAAACATAAATAGTGAACAGATACCTTTAGACTTACTTCTGGTGCTTCACTGGTGACTAACCCAAAGAATGGATAAGGTGGCTTCCTTAGGCCGGATGGTGGTACAATATAACTTATCATTTATCAACTAAATATACCCCCTATGAGGTATTGCATGGCTGACCGCCCCCTGTAATACCTAAATATCTAATTGGTGTGGCCAAAGTGGATCAGGTTGATCAAAACTTAATTAACAGGGATAAGCTTCTACAGTTACTGAAAGATAACCTAACTGTCATCCAGGCCTGCATAAAGCAACAAGGAGACACTCACCAGAGCGAGCAAGAAATTTTGATAGGAGATTACGTCTACCTTCGCCTACAACTATACAAGCAACTGTCAATCAATACCAGAGTATCGATAAAACTATCTCTATGATTCTATGAACCATATCAGATTTTGGAACATATTGGGGCCATGGCATATAAATTAAAGCTCCCAGATGACGCTAAGATTCATCCCATCTTCCACGTATCCTTACTAAAGCCGAAATTGGGAGAACGTAAGTTGGTTCCGACTCAACTGCCGAGCATTAATAATGATGGCAAGATTCAAGCTCAACCTAAAGCTATAATTGATTGGAGAATTATGATGAACTGTTGACACTCTTCAACTGAAGTACTCATTAAGTAGAATAATTTACTATCTGAAGATCCAATGTGGGAGTCTTACGAGGAGCTAAAGACTTGGTTCTTAAAGTTTATGGACCTGCAGCCTTAAAGAGGGTAGGCTTGATAGGACTTCAGTAGATTTGAGTCCTATTCACCCTAGAAGTAGTCAATAAAAATCCTATAAAATTATAATAAAACCCCACTTAGTCACTTTTATCTTATAAAGAAGTACGGTTATGGTTTAGATTGAGGCCTTCGGCTTAGTGGCCACCGCCCCCTTTACAGGGCTGGTGGACCAGGGTTTCCCTCAGTTAGGTCGGCTATAGGAGGGTAAAGGAGTAATTTTTCTTAGGTAAGTACCCCATGGGCTAGGGTTTAGGACCCTATATAATGATGTAGCTGCCCCCTCTCTTTTATCAAGTAAGATCAATCTTTTATTCAGCCTTGTGCCGAGTTCTAGGAGGGGGGAACCCTTACCATGTTCCAAGGGTTGATCCCTTTCAGAGATTAAAATATATAAGGCTCCTTCTGGGGTCCTATCATATTTCCCATTAGGATCACCTATTTTTCCTTGCTGAAAAAATTATAATTAATTTTAAATTTTTTTAGAAAATATCATCTAAAGTAGTCAGCCATTTAATGTTGAGCACCGCCTCATAATCATTGAGTGGGAGGAGGAAGAAATCAGTAATTGTTTCTTAGTCCTGTAGCATCAACTTTATGTGTGGGCATCTTTGGTCGCACTTCAAAATTCTATCGTCGGCCACCTTAACATCAAACCTGCTACAATCTTCGATATGATATGCTATCCGAGCAGCAACCTTAATGTTCATGAAGTTATTAGTGCTCCCAGTATTAATGAGGATAGTGATTGGCTATTGTTTGTGTAGTCCTCCCAATTTCATTGTTTGCGGGTTTATGTAGCCGGCAAGAGCATGCATCATACAATCGGCTGGTTGTGGCTCTTCCTCCATGTCTAGATTTTCATGCTCAAGGT
This sequence comes from Ensete glaucum, assembly GCA_021527575.1. Classification (NCBI taxonomy): domain Eukaryota; kingdom Viridiplantae; phylum Streptophyta; class Magnoliopsida; order Zingiberales; family Musaceae; genus Ensete; species Ensete glaucum. The sequence continues at coordinate 26,705,056 of CM038555.1, forward strand.
CCTCCTTTTTATGGTTAGATTTTTCAATGGGTTTGATCATGAGGAGCCTCCTTTTCTTATAATGATGTTCGCGGCTCTAGGGCTCATCATAGTGCCAACACAAACTTTCCACAAATATGTCACAAAGTCCTTCTCTTGTTAATTTTTTTTAGCTGAGAAGGTCAGTTGAAAGTAGGAGGAGTCGAAGGCCTAGATGCTGCTGGTCAGTTGATGACCCTAGTCCTCCAGACATCTTGGTTCAATCGCTCCTCTTGAAGTTACACGAAAGAGATAGTCACGATTAGTGTGTACGGTTATACGAAAGTGGTCGGGTCTCCTTCCCATCTAGGGAAGTCTACCCTTATGCATGGGTATAAGGGTCTATCATAGGTCCTCCTTTCTCTTGGGAGTCCTCTCTGTCATCTGAACTTTCACCTTGTTGAGATCTCCTTGGGCTCGGTGGCTGACCTAAACTGAATTCAGCGAGAAAGGCACGTAGTTTGTCATCTATACGCCTCTCAAAGGCCTCCAACTTAGCATCGATTAATTCTTTTGACGCCATGGTATATGACTCCATATCTGTAACGTTAAGGTTCTTCTTTTGCTACCAGGTTAAGGGCATGTATTAGTTAGGAGATTTAGTGGCCGAGAGGATTGGTGGACCAAAGGTTGAAGGATGCGGTTTTGGGCTTAGTAGGCTATTGTTTGAAGTGCGGTTTGTGCTACTGTTTGGAGGTGTCTTGGGGGCCGCAAGGGGGCTACCGAAATATGGTGGCATAATTTTTCGTCGAAGAGACAATAGATTTTTTATGAAAGTTCCAATAGTAAATGGATGCTTTGTGGAGAGAATTGATAGTAAGAAATACGTGTTGATGACAACAAAGAATGATGAAAATATAGATAGAAATTTGGCAGCAATGTAATAAGAAACACCGACGAATGTTTTGGCAGTAGAATTCTCATTGAAAAAATTAGTAGTTTTGCGATAAAAAGTTACAACAGTATATAGACATTTCAGAGATAATTTTAACGAGATGATGTAGATGAAAAATAAGTCGATGTAAAAATACATGGAAGTTTTTGTTAGAAAAAAGAGGGCAACAAGATTGATAATTGGCAGCAAGTATATGGCTGAAAACTTTTACATCATACTTTCATTAATAAAGATAGCAACTTTATGATGATGAGTATTTTCGCAGCAAGGGAATAGATGACTATTTTTAGGGTTTTTGGATATAAAATTATAGTGGTAGTAAGGTTCTTATGATAGAAGCAATACCAGATCCTGATGCAATTTGGAGTAGCGGTAGCAGATAATGGATCTACGGCAAAAGGCAATGACAGTGGAGTCGGCGATAAAGATAGCAATTGTGGGAATTGCTTAGATAATGGTGGCCGGCTAGAAGGGCAGCGAGGCATAAGATCGCTGCTCTAATACCAAATGATTGAACTATACAAAATTATATTACTTGGTTGATCAATGAAGGGGATCGACCTCCTTGGAACGCTATAGGGGTTCCTACCTCCTAGGTAGTCAGCCACAAAGGCTGATAAAAGAGATTTATTACATGATAAAAAAGGGGCATGACTACATGCTTTATATAGGACTCCAAAACCCTAACCTTAGAGAGACTCCTCCCTTAAGTATAATTCCTTTTCACCCCCTCACCCTAGCTGACTTACCCAATAAGGGGGCGGTGGCTATGAGACTCCAACTCCTTCAAGACTCCTCTCTAAAACCTTTGTCGACCTACCCAATAAGGTGGGCGATGGTCAGGAGACTCCAATGCCTCTAAGACTCCTCCCCTAAATCTTAGCCGACCTGCTTTATAAGATAGAAGGCAGCTAGGTGGGTTTTCATTACAATCCTCGGGGTTTTATTAATTGCTACTTGGTTGAATAGGACCCGACCCTGCTAGGGTCCTATCAATTACTCACTCAATATGTGAAGTATATAGATGGTTCCACTTTGGCTAAATGCTATATGTTACTTTATGACTTCTAAGCTACAGAGGCAACATGAGAGCATGGATGTCAATCCATCCTCCTTCATTTTCACTAGTTATTTGAGAAATAGGGAAAAACTCGGAGATATGAGATATTTAAGAGTCTCTTCCACACTAGGATGACAATTAGGACATCGGTTCAGAACCATGTCATGAGGATGATTTAGTGGATCGAAAAACTCAGAGGTCTAGAATGGTCCTAGAGGATAACTTGTGCGTAGACCTTATAGTTCAATCCCTCCCATACTCCTTTCCATAATTTATCATGAATAAACTTAAGATGACTCTCTATGAGCTCCTAAATATGTTGAGAGATATTAAGAGTACCATCAAGAAAGAGAAATCAGTTCTCTATATTGGTGATACCAAAAGGAAAATGAAAGCTAATAAGTTCTTTAAGAAGGGCAAGGGTAAGAGCAAACTGGGTAAGGCAAAGGTTGCCAAAAAAGACTCAGGAAAGGATAAAGGTCAGTTCTTCCACTACAACAAATACGAGCATTGAAAGAGAGACTACAAAGAGTACCTTATAGAGAAGGCAAAAAAGAAGCTTGAAGAAGCTTCAAGTACATTCATGATTAGTCTTCATTTGTCAAATTCTTATAATAACATATGGGTATTGGATACTGAGAGTGCTTATCAAATCTATAATTCGTTACAGGTTTTGATAAGACCTAGGAGATTAGTGAGAGCGTAGATGGATCTCAAGATGCGCAATGGAGCAAGAGTTACTGCACTTACTATTGGCGAAGTCACCCTACATCTGTCTAGTGGAGCTACTATTGCATTAGATGCATGTTATTACATTCCTTCTATCATTAAAATATTATCTCTATTCCATGTTTGATAATTATAGGATATAAATTAGTTTTTGAGAATAATAATTATTCAAGGGGTATCGTCAAGGCTGGTGGCCAAGGGATATCATCAAAAGCAAAGAGTTGACTATGATAAAATTATTGGTTATAAGTGCCTTGCAAGCCAATCATGTGAGTGATGACACGTATGACATATTGTGTAATCTTTTTGTTTATAATTATTATTGGTATATTCTCACATTATATTATATATTACATATATATTATGATATCCTTGGTTCTATGCAATAGAAATTAGATCATGATGAATCACAATAATGAGATCGATTCACCTTTAAACATATATCCTAAATAATCTTGGCCATAGGTTACTCGAGAGGGACATCGAGATAACTAGTCAAATCGATGTATATACCCATCCATATGATGGAGATGACTGATCTCATAACTAATTATGTGTGAAACACTAAGGATATAATTCAAGTGCTCATTGGAGAATGAGGTCACCGATTGATATGCTTATAGAATGCTGTATAGTTAATGATACCTATCGTTATATAGTGATTATGTAGTCCTAGTTGTGTGTCTGGTCTTTAGACTTGAGACACTAAGGATTCCTTGTTTGAGTACTCCTTTCTTTAACATTGAATTTACAAGATTAAAAAATTTTAGATCTGGTACAACTGGTTATCAAGAAATAAATTGGTAGCCAATCTTACGTAGTTAATTGAGTGTTAATAGAGGATTACACACTCTCATTATCACGAGAGAAATATCCCTTGAGTTCTTGCTCACACAAATCCTTAGCTAGGGTCATTCAGATTAGAAGAGGAGTTCTCTAGGAGAATCCAATTAGAACAAGATTCAGATAAAATTTGTATATAGCTTAACTACTATGCCTAATATACGGTCTCTGGGATATTAGATAGATGAGGGACTATAGATACATGGTAACTAAGGATAGACAAGTCCAATGGATAAAATCTCATGTACCGTCTGGGGACTATAGCATAATGGCTTAGTACGTCTATAGTCAATGAGTCGTCGAGTGAATTATTATAAGAGAATAATTCACTGAGTCGGAAGGAGTTCTGATAAGAAGGACTCATGGCTAGCTCGATGTCGATCCTGAAGGGTCATATACATATGGTGGATGTTTTAGCAAGTCGAGGATTAGTTATCAGCTATCTAATTAGACCCAATATTAATGGGCCCTTGCATGAGGCCCAGTTAGTGGCCAATTGATATTATTAGATAGAGATTCAATAATTCAAGATTAGTGGATATTAGATGAAGATCCAATACCCACTAAGGCAGGATCCCTAGGGTTTTTTTATGACTCTCTATAAATAGGAGGTAGGGGTGGCACATTAGTGATAGGCTGTACTTTTGGTTGCCCCTCCTATTATCCTTTCTCCCTTTGTACAAGAGTTACGAGCTTTTGGGCTGTGATTAGAGGAGCATCGCTATAACAATCTATCATGTGGATATTGCTATAAAGAATGATGCTTGGCCTTCTTCATTCTCTCTATTTAGATCTAGATTTTAGGGATATACAATCTCCTAGGTAATCAATCTCTCATATATCACGATTTTTGGGTTTTGCATTTTTCACGCACCAATCTTTGCACGATGATTTGATCTACATGGGAAAATAGTTTTATTTTGTTCTTCCACTATGCATGTGATGTTCCCGCTATATTTCCCAATAGTGGTAATAGAGCTAGGTTGCTCATGCAAAAGATTAGCTTTTAAATTATGTGTGATGAAATCGAATCACGTAGAACTATTCTACATGTTCGTTGCAGCGATTGGCAATGAAGGCAGCACTACCTGCGGGCGAGGGGCGGCCACCTGCAGGCTAGCTACCTCCATGGGTGGCTGCCCATGGCCAAGCCCCTTGTAGAGGCAGCTAGGTTGCCTACAAGGGTGGCCTTCCGTGGCCAAGCCCCCTGTAGGGGCAACCAAGCCACTATTAGGGCCCCTACAGTGGGGTGGCCTACGGCCAAGGGCACATGCGAGAAAGTTCGTGCCCACTTGCAAGGACCGCACCTACGAGCACAGCAGGCGACCGCTTGAGGGCTGTGGCGGCCGCCTTGGCACGTAGCACCATCGCGTGCACAGTGGCTGCGGCGACGATCGCAAGAACAACGACAATAAGGGTTAGGGTTTTTTCGATGACAAAAGGATGATAATGCCCCTCAAAATATGAGAAATTCCAAGCACTATCCTTCTTTTAGAATTTTAAAATTACCCTTGATAGTTTTAGAAATTTTGAGGTCTATCCTTTTATCCAAAATTTTAAAAATACCATTGATAATTCCAAAAATTTTTAAAATATCCTTATTTCTAAAAATAATTAATTAAATAATTTAATTAATTATTAATTATCTAGTAGTCTTATATGATGATGTGTACATGTGATGTATGATGTGGATCAATGATTATAAGTCATGTGTTGTGATGTGTGTAAATATAATTATAATAAGAATTATTATTAAGGCTTGTGAGCCTCTATTTTTCTCATTTATTGTTGGACCTATGTGTCTGTCATTATGTTGTAATTACACGAAGAAGTGCGGTGAGAGCATGGAGGTGTCAGCAGGACCCAGGATATATATATATATATATATATATATATATATATATACACACATACGTATATATACATATATATATATATATATGATATATGTATATATATATATGTATATATGTATGTATATATACATATATCTATATATATGTATATCTATATATATACATATATATCTACATATATATATATGCATATATATATTTGCAAGTGATTTAGATATATATTAAATATGTATATCTATAAATATATCTATATCTATATCTATATATATGTATATGTATGTATATATATATATGTATATATATATATATGTATATATATAGATATATATACATATATGTATATATATGTATACATATATATTTATGTATATACATATATATATACATATATATATATACATATATATTTATATATATACGTATATATATATATATATATATATATATATATGTACACACATCTATACATATATATATATATATATATATATATGTATATATATATATGCATATGCATATATATATATATATATATATAAATATTTATATATGCATATATAAGTATGTATATATACATACATATATATATATTTGTATTTGATTTAGATATATATTAAATATATGTGTATGACACGACATATTAGAAGACGGATACAAAATAAAAACCCCTCCTACGATAATATTAAATCCGTGAGAGTGAAGCAATAAGATTGATCCACGAGGCCTTCCATCGCTATAGGAAGAAATTGAATCACAACATAGGTTGAGTTGGTTGAGCCCTCGTAGCTGACCTATCTACATGATTGATATCTTCTCTACGATGTAGTGATATCACTGTTGACCTAGGGACATAGTATGATTGGTTAAGTCACTCAATGGCATATCATCAAATCAGACTCATCTTGTAAAGATAGTGATCACTTAACTAAACTTCATGGTTGGTTGAGCAGTCGAGATCATGATGATTCGAAGGCGGAACACGACGAGAACCACAAGGAGTTATGATTGGCAAGAGTTTCCTACCTTTTTTGGCTTAGTGCAATTGGTTGAGTCACTCGAGGTCGCACTAAGATGTCAATTGGATCCTAATCCCTACTAGAAGTCTATCGGAGACTTTCGTTTTACGTTCCATGGGTGTCGCATAATTCGCTAGAAAAATTAGTGAGAGAATATTAATATTGACGTTTGTATCTTACTTTATTTTTTGTAAAATTTATATATTATTAATTTATGTTACATCTTATTTGTCGCTTATAAACCCCCTACGTGGCATACTTGATGCCAACCGCCTCACTAGTCCGAACTATATGGATTGACTTCATAATTTGAGAATTGTTCTCATGGTAGATAAAGTTGTATATATCCTTGACAAGACCTTACCCAAGAAAGAGAAGTTGGTTTCTTATGAGACCAAAAGGAAAAAGAAGGCTGATAAGTCCCTTAGGAAGGGAAAGCGCAAGGGCAGACCGAGTAAGGCCAAGTTACTAAGAAAGACTCGGTTAAAGACAAAAGCTAGTGCTTCCACTATGGCAAAGACGAGCACTAGAAGAGGAAGTACAAGGCTTCTCTTGCAGAGAAGGAGAAACAAATGTTGAAGAAGCTTCGAGTATATTCATGATTTATCTTTATTTGCCATATTTTTATGATAACATATGGGTTTTGGATACTAGGAGTATTTATCATATCTGTAATTCATTGCAGATTCTGGCAAGGACTAGGAGACTAACCAAGGTAAGACGAACCTCAAGATAGGTAATGGAGCAAGAGTTGCTATAGTTGTTGGTGAGGTCACAATACATCTGCCTGGTGGAGCTACTATTGCATTAGATGCATGCTATTATATTCTCTCTATTATCAAAAATATTATTTCTATTTCTTGTTTGATAGGTAGTTGATATAAATAGTTTTCGAGAATAATAGTTATTCAATAATTTTGGATGATGAGATGAGATCATCACAAGAGAGACCTTGATTAATGACATATGTGTTAGACACTTCTCTATACATTAAAAATTAAGTATATTCAAGAGGACACAAGATGAAGTGAACGAGGCATATCTATGGCATTATAGGCTATATCATATCCATGAGGGAATGATTCAAAAGTTGCTATAACATGGATATTTGGATTCATTCAATTATGAGTCATATATCACTTACGAACCTTGCCTCGTGGAAAGTTTATCAACTCCCTTTTAGTAGAACTGAAGAGAGAGCCATTGAGTTATTGGAACTCATACATAGTGATGTATGTGGTCTCATATCAACTCAAGCTATAGGTGGGTTTTCCTACTTCCTTATATTCACTAACAATTTCTCTAGGTATGGACACATGTACTTAATGAAGAACAATTTTGAAACTTTGAGAAATTCAGGGAATATAAGAATAAAGTAGAGAACTAGATTGAAAAGAGTATTAAGACTCTTTGATCAAATCAAGGAGGAGAGTACTTGAGTAAAGAGTTCACCCATTTCCTCAAGGACCTTGGGATTTTGTCCCAATGGATATCGCCTTATACACCTTAACTCAATAGTTTATCAGAAAGGAGGAATTACACACTGTTAAATATGGTGTGATCCATAATGAGTTTTACTGACCTACCTATCTCATTCTAGGGATATGCCCTGGAGACCGCAGCTTATTTTTTGAACATAATTCTATCTAGGTTAGTAGTGTCTACACCATATAAGATATAGAAAAGGCAGAAGTCTGATCTTAAGGATATTAAGATTTGGGGCCACCCTGCCTACATTAGAAGATACAACCCTAATAAGTTGGAATTAATGACATAACTGTGCAAGTATGTGGGATACCTTAAGGAAACTTGTGAGTATTATTTCTATCATCCTGAATACCATAAGGTCTTTGTTGCCAAGAGAGATGTGTTCCTTGAAAAGGAACACATTCTTGGTGGAAACAATGGGAGTGAGATAGAGTTGAGCAAGGTTAGAGAACCAAGCTCAAGCATATTCCAGAATCTGAGTCTATTCAGGTACTTGCACACAAGTTCTAACTTTGTGCAGGTCTAGTAGAGTACCTTAAACTTCTAAAAGATATATGCAACATATCAGTTGAGAGGACTCTTAGGATGTTGATCCTTAAACCTATAATGAGGCTATTATGAGTATAGACTCAGAGAAGTGGCAAGAAACTATTGATTATGAGATGAATTTTATATACTCCAATAATGTTTGGAACATTGTAGATGCACCTAAGGGTATCATACCCATTGACTGCAAATGGATCTTCAAGAAGAAGATCAAAGTAGATGAAAAAGGTGAAGACCTATAAGGTAATGCTGGTGGTCAAAAGATATTATCAAGGACAAGGATTTGACAATGATGAGACCTTCTCACATGTTGCTATGCTAAAATCTATTAAAATTCTTTTAGCCATTATAGCATACTATGACTATAAGATCTAGCATATGGATATGAAAATCGCATTCCTTAACGGTAACCTCGAGGAGGAGGTGTACATGATATAGCTAGATGAATTCATATCCAAAGAGAGTCTGAATAAGGTGTATAGGTTGCTCAAGTCTATCTATTGACTGAAGCAAGCTTCCCAAAGTTAGAACATAAGATTCAATGATGCGATTAGATCTTATAACTTTATTAAGAATGAAGATAAGCCTTGTATGTACAAGAAAGTAAGTGGAACCGCTATAACTTTCTTGGTGTTGTATGTGCTCTTCACAGTTAAGGCTTGGTTATCTAGAAACTTCTCCACAAATGACTTAGGGGCATCTTATATTTTGGGGATCCAGATTTATGGAGATAGATCCAAAAGGATATTTGGCTTATCATAGTCGAGGTACATAGACTCTATTATTAAAAAATTTTACATAAAATTTTTTAAGAGAGGTCTCATATCGATGAGATATGGAATATTAATTTCTAGGAGTATGTACCTAAAGACTCCTAAAGAAAAGTCAAATATGGATAGGATACCCTATGCCTCATCAATAGAGTCTATCATGTATACTATGCTATGTACCAGGCCTGATATAGTGCATGCTCTGTGTGTCACGAGTAGGTATCAGACAGATCTAGGTTTGGAACACTAGAAGGCATTAAAGTATATCCTCAAGTACTTGAAAGGGACTAATAATCTTTTATTGGTATACAAAAAAGATAGCCTCTAGGTTTAGGGCTACAAATACTCAAGTTTTCAATCTGACATTGATGTTAGAAAGTCAAAAGCATGATATATGTTTACACTGAATGGAGAAGCAGTAAGTTGGAAGAGTTCCAAACTAGATACTATTGTTGACTCGACCATAGATGCAAAGTACATTACAAAAGCAAAAGTAGCAAAGGAATGAGTGTGGATGAAGAAGTTCATTAGGGATTTGAGAGTCATATCAAGCAGCATGGAGTTGATTCTCATATACAACAACAACGAGTAGCATGGAGTTGATTCTCATATACAACGACAACAACAAGGTGATAGCTTTAGCAAGGAAACCCATGTCTCATCATAATTATTGCTAGGAGGTTCCAACTTATTAGAGAGATCGTGGCCTATAAAGATATAGCAATGAAATGAGTTTCATCCAAAGATAATATTGCATATCCATTGACAAAGTCATTGGCTCAAATTGTCTTTGAGTGTCAAAGATATCTAATAGGGATCAGACATATAGATGATTGGCTTTAGGTCAATTTGGAGATTGCTCGTTACAGGTACCCTGCTAGCTAATCACGTGAGTGATGACACGTGTGACACGTTGCATGATCTTTTTGCTTATGATTGTTATTGGCATATTCTCACTTTATATATATATATATATATATATATATATATATATATATATATCTCCTAAATAATCCCTATCGTAGGTTACTCGATAGGGACATTGAGATAATTAGACAAACTAGTGTACTGTATACCTACCCATAAGATAGAGGCCACTAGTCTCATAACCACTTATGTGGGGACACTAAGGATTGGTAGCCAACCTTATGAAGGTTTGAAAAATTTTAAATCTGTTACACTCAATTATCAGGATTGGTAGCCAATCTTATGAAGGTAAATGAGTGTCAATAAAGGATCATCCACTCTCATTATCATGAGAGGAATATCCTTATGTTCTTGCTCAGAGAAATCCCTATCCAGGGTCATTCATATTGAGAGAGAAAGAGTTCTCCAGGAAAATCTGATTAAAGCAAGACTTAGATGGATTTCATATATGGCCTGATAGTACCACACCAAATATACGGTCTCTAGGATATTAGATGAATGAGGGACTATAGATATATGGTACTTGAGGACACACAGGTCCAATGGGTAAGTCCCTTGTACCATTTGGGAACTATGACACAATGGCCTAGTACGTCCATAGTCGATGAGTTAAGTAAATTATTATGAGATAATAATTCATTGAGTCAGAAGGAGTTCTAAAAAGGAGGACTCACGGCCAACTTGGTGTTGGGCCTAGAGGGTCACACACATATGTTGGATATTTCAGTGAGTAGAGGATTGGATATGAGTTATCGAATTAGCCTCTGATCTCATTGGATTAGACCAAACATTAATAGACTCCTTGTATGAGGTTCAGTCAGAGACCAATTGAGATTATTGGATAGAGATTCAATAATTCAAGATTAGTGGGTAATTGGATAGAGATCCAATACCCACTAAGGTAGGATCCATAGGGTTCTTGGTAGCTCTTTACAAATAGGAGGCAGGGGTGGTACATTAGTGATAGGTTGCACCCTTTGGACACCCCCTCCTATTCTCCTCTCTCTCTCTGTACAAGAGTTGCTAGCTTTTGGGCTATGATTGGAGAAGCATCGCTTTAACAATCCATCATGTGGATACCGCTAGAGAGAATGATGCTTGACCTTCTTCATCCTCTCCATCTAGATCTAGATTTCAGAAATATACAATCTCCTTAGGTAATTAATCTCTCATATATTATAATTTTTTATTTTTATATTTTTTACATACCAATCTTTGTAAGACTATTTAATATACATGGGAAACTAATTTTGTTTTGTTCTTCCACTACACGTGATGTTCTCGCTGGGTTTCCTAACAAAAACCTTCTCAACCATAGCCATGCTGAAATCCATCAGAATTCTTTTGGCCATTGCCGCACAATATGACTATGAGATTTAGCAGATAGATATGAAAATTGCATTCCTTTGTGACAACTTCAAGGAGGAGGTGTATATGATATAGGCTGAGGGATTCATATCTAAGGAGAGTCCAGATAAGATGTGTAGGTTGCTCAGGTCCATCTATCGATTGAAATAATCTTTCTGAAGTTGGAACATAAGATTTGATGAGGTGATCAGATCTTATGACTTTGTTAAGAACGAAGATGACACTTGTGTATGCAGGAAAGTAAATGAGAGCATAATTACCTTCTTGGTGTTGTATGTGGATGACATCATGACAATTGAAAATAATATAGGAATGTTGTCCACTTAGGAAGGAGTAGTAAGCTGGAAGAGTTCTAAGAAAGATACTACTGTTGACTCGACCACGAAAGGGAGTACATTGCTATAGTAGAAGCAGTAAAGGAGAGAGTTTAGATGAAGAAGTTCATCACGGATTGCGGAGTCATACCGAGTAGCGAGGAGCCAATTCTCATATATTGTGACAACAATATAGCTATTGCTCAAACATAGGAACCTAGTTCTCATCAGAAGTCTAAGCACATTCTGAGGAGGTTCCATACAATTAGAGAGATCATGGCCCTTAGAAATGTAGCAATGGAAAGATTTTCATCTGAAGATAACATTACAGATCCACTAACGAAGCCGTTGTCGCAAATTATCTTTAAGCATCATAAGAGTCTGATGGGGATCAGACACATAGGTGATTGACTTTATGTCAAGTAGGAGATTACTAGTTACAGGTGCCCTATAAGCCAATCACGTGAGTGATTATACATGTGACACGCTACACGATAATTTTAGTTATTATTATTATTGGCATATTTTCACTTTATGTTACATGTTGCATATGTTGTGATGTCCATAGATTTATGCAATGATAATTATATCATGAAAAGATTATGATAATAAGACTAATTCACTTTTAAACACAGACCAGTCATAGATTACTCAAGTGGGTTATTGAAATAACTAGATAAACCAATGTGTTATCCATATGATGGAGGCAGCTAGTTCATAGCCGCTCGTGAGAGTACACTAAGGGTACAATATAGGTATTCATCGAAGAATGAGTTCACTTATCGATCCACTTATAGAATATTAGATAGTTAATGATACCTAATCATCAGACAGTAATTCTGTAATCTTAGTTATGTATCTAATTATTAGACTTAATATACTAATAATGTCTTATTTTAGTGCTCCTTTCTTTGACGTCAAACTTACAAGTTAGGAAATTCTAGATCTGGTACAATGAGTTATCAAGATTGGTAGCCAACCTTACGAAGGTAATTGAGTATCAATATAGGATCATCCACCTTCCGTATCAGAAGAGGAATATCTCATATATTCTTGCTTGGGCAAATCCCTAGCTAGGATTGTGTGGATTAAGAGAGTTCTTTAGGAAAATCTAATTAGAGTGAGACTCAGATGAATTCCATATAAAGCTTGATACTATGCGCGATATATGATCTCTGGGATATTAGATGAATGAGAAACTATATATATATGGTAACTTAGGATAGACATGTCAAATGGATTAGATCCTCCTGTACTTTCTAGGGATTACGATGTAGTGGCATAGTACGTTAATACTCGATGAGTTGAGTGAATTGTTATGAGATAAGAATTCACTAAGTCAGAAAAAGTTTTATACAGAAGGAGTTATGATAGGTGCAACTCACGACCAGTTCAATATTGGGCCTAGAGAGTCACATATATGGTAGATATTGCGATGAGTAGAGGTTCGGATGTGAGATATCTACGGAGCCCTTATTTTATTGGATATCCAATAAGCTCTTATATTATTGGATCCTATGGATGAGATTCAATAAGAGCGCATAAACGATTATTGGATAGAGATCCACTAATCTAAGAGACTTGGGTAGTTGGATAGAGATCCAGTACCCAATAAGGTAGAATCCACTAGGGTTAAGTTGAAAGAGACCTCTATAAATAGGAGAGGGCTAAAGAATTCATAGGCTAGAGCTTCTGGTGACTGCCCCTTATATTCTCTTCAGCCTCCTCTCCTTCTTAGCCGATAGATCTTGTATGTTATGTATAGAGAGGGAGATCCCACAGGGATCTAAGGAGCATCATCGTCGCATATGCCCTACTAGAGATGAGGACATCTGACCTCCTTCATCCTCTCCTTTGGATCCAGTTTATCAGGGATATATGATCTCCCTAGGTAAAACATCTAACATGTATTATGCAGTTTTTGATTTTATGATTTTTTACGCACCAATCATCATATGACCAATTTTATTTTTATTTTTTGCTATGCATGTGATGCTCCTACTAGGTTTTCCAACAACTACTACTGTCACCTTGCTTTGTGGTGGAGCACCATCACAATGAGAGAGTTTGGTGTGAGGAGGAGAGTCGCTATCATCATCCACCGTATGAACTTCTGCTAGAGTAGAGTTCTGAGAGTTCCTTCATTCGGCAGACCAGGATTTGTGGGTCAAGGGATATACGAGTTCCCCTAAATGAGAATGTCTCATTCAAGGCTTGTGATTTACTTAAGGTTAACGACAATTCAGTTGTTACTTCTAATTATATATGTATACTTATTACTATAACTTAATTCATACTCAAATCTGCTAGCACACATAATTTTGTTACACTAAAAGACCATGCCCTTTTGACTGTAAAATATTTTTAAAGTAAATATTTTTCTTAACCAACATTTCATAAAACACTAAGAATAATATTTTTGTGAAACATGTACTTTAACTTTAAAAACAAAAAATATGAGTATGTTATTTATCATATTTATGAAGTATAGGCATCACATATCATATCGCTAAGTGAGGATAATATATACATATTACTTTTTACTTCTATTGACATACTAGTTGTAATTTAATGTGCGTGAGTGACGGACACTATATAAAAATTCAACAAAATTATTCTTAAACTTTATACATGCAAATAGAAGAAGATTTTAGGCTTCAAATCCATGAAATGAGAGGTTAATTGATAAAAAAATATAGTTTATCAAAAAATTAGTTTTTTATGGGTTGAAATTAATGAAAAATAATTTTAAGGTTCAAAAATCTACAATCAGTCAAATATCAATATACACATAATTGTCAAGAGTTTTAGATAACCTTAGATATAATTAAATTCAAGTTACTTGTGTTATATCGACTTTTAGTGGGGTTACCCCAATTTTTGGCCTCATATTTTAACTCACTATAACTCAGTTAAAAAACCATAAAAATTCATTCGAGCATAACAGATGAGATTTAGACTTCAAATTTAGGAAATAAGGCCTAATTTCTAAAAGATCCAATTTATAACACTTTTGAATTATATTAGCTGAAATTAGTGTAACATAATATTTTTAAGCTTCAAAAAATATCAAATATATCAAAACTTTCTAGAGTTTTTGATGAATTTTGATATTTTTGGCTTCAATTGTCATGTGTTACACTAATTTTTGAGTCGTATTCAAATTAGTATAACCCCATTCAGAATTAATGTCACTAAGCTTTTAAAGAAACCATCAAAATTCAATATAGAATGAGTTTTAGGCTTCAAATTCATGAAACAATGGACAAATCGATTAAAAAAAATCAAATTTAGCATAATTTCATATTTTAAAGTGTTGAAATTAGTGAAAAGAATCATTTATGTGACACACATCTCAAATATATTAAATCTCATTATAGAACTATTCAAGAGTTTCAAGTGAATTTATATCCTTGTGTCTTTGAATGGCTTGGGATACATTAATTTTGAATGAATTTACACTATTTTTTTACCCCTGTTCAAAATAAGTGTAACTCATCTAAAAAAATGATTATTGGAATTCATTCCAAACCCACATACCAATATATAAGAGTTCTTATAGTCAATGAGATAAAAGGCTAATTTGATTAAAAATATAATTTAGAAAAAATAGTGAAAAATACTATTTTATGCTTGTAAAAAAATTCAAATCTATCAAATCTCATTATAGAATTATTTTTTAAGAGTTTAGGGTGTATAGTGCTTGAGTCTCATACATATTGAATTACAACTAGCATATTAATAAAAATATTATATATATATATATATATATATATATATATATATATATGTTACCCTCATTTCATAATATAATTTGTGATGTTTACGCTTCATGAATATGACAAATGATATGCTCATGTTTTTAACTCTTAAGATTGAAGTATATGCTTTTCAAAAATATTATTCTCACTATTCTACATAATATTGATATATAAGTATCAATGTTTACGTTAAGTATAGCAGAAGAAGCTAAAGTATGCTAGTGGACTTGAATATGAGGTTAAATTATGGTATAAGCATACATATAATGATTAGAAGTGACAATTGAATTGTATTCAACCTTAAGTGAATCTTAAAGCTTGAATGAGTTTGAGCATAATTAAAATAAGAAAGTTTAAGCTTTAAACCTCATGGATATGGAGGATCATAAGTTACTTAGTCATGGATGGAGTAATAAAAAAGTAAATGAGGATGCAATCAAAGATTAGTGTTACATTAAATATAGAGATACGTAAATAAGATAGAAAGATGAGTTTAGATCAAAAATATTATCTTCGCCAAACCAAATAAAAGTCAATTAAGGTTGTTGTAATATTAAATTTTATTTGTAAAAGAAGAAAAAAAGAAAAAGAACTTGAAATGATGCCTAGTGGGATTGAATCGAAGACTTCAAGGCCACCTCTTAAGCACCTCAATTTTTATTTTAATTTCGTTCTCTTTACCAACTTGATAACCCATGACCCTTTTTCTTTTCTTTTTTTTAGCTATTCTCCTAGTTTCTTTTAGGAAAGCTATGAAACCCCAACTGTAAGGAAGACTGAAGTAAGAAAAACTTAATTCTTCTCTTACTATACTAATGGCTTCAATTTTGTAGATTTTAGGTTAAACTTTCTAGTTGTTTTGAGTAACCTAAAGTTTGAATTTATTTATGATATTTGGATATATTTTGGATGATTCTCTTATAATTCTCAAGCCTCTAGTATGACACTAATTTGATATTGATCCATATAGTTATTACTATCCTAATATGAGATACTCAAAATCTCTTATTTTTCTGAGAAGGAATTCGTTTGAGCTAAATTAGCCCCCTTGTGAATATGATTAGGCTATAATATTTTGATAGGTTTCAAAAGGTTTTCTTGGAGTTTTGTGAGATTTAAAATTGAGTGAATAGCACCTCTATGCACTAAGATAGAAAGTTTATATGTTCAGATAATCCCAAGATCGTTTGGGTAGCTAGAATAGGGAAGTAAGATTGCTTTATAGAATTGTGTGATTCGTTTAATTGATGCTAGCTAGTTCATTTGATTTTAAAATGAATTGCTAGAAAATTAGTAGTAGAATCTGAATGAATATTTAGTTTAAGCATAATTTATATATGAGATATTTTATCTAACTTTTTTATGGATTATTACAATGAATTATTATAAATCGATACTTCAAGAGTTAGGATTCTTAATTAAAACATATCTTATTACAATATGCTCCTAACTTGATAGGTATATTGCTCCATAATATACTGGATTGTTAAGGAATATGATCTTTCCTTGGCATCTTAATTTTACAGTTCAACTAGGTAAGTATAAGTTTAATCACTACAAAATAATGATCATATAAATTATCATATACATAATATATTTTGGAAAGTATGCTTCAAATGATATGATCATCATGAGCTCACGATAAGCTAAATATGAATATATATATATATATATATATATATATATATATATATATATATTATAAGCATAAAAATATATAAATTATAATAAAAAGATCTTGTATGCATACATATATGGTCATATGATTTATGTTATTTTTGAATCTAAAAATCATATATGAAATCATCTTTCTTTAAAAAAAAAACTTCTTGATAACATGATAGAATCTTCTAACATGCAAAAATCATTGGATTTAAAATGAATCAAGGCTTTTGTTTGAAAATATTTTTGCAATGATCATAATGAAATTTTGTTTTTGACTTTAAATATCAATGCATTCTTGAAATAAATTTCAAAAGAAGGATAATTCTTCTTGATAGAATATTTATCCCATGAATCCTTCAACAAAGATAAAATGATATATTTATTATTTAATCTCTTTAACTACCAAAAAAATAATAAACTTTAGCTATTTTCTTTTGGAAACTATGATGACTTCATTGAAATTTTTTGAAAAGTGATTTTTGATGATGATTTGGATAAGTTTTCAAATAATTTTATTTTAAAAAGAGATTAATGAATCGATTATGTTATTTTTATGATTCTCTTGAACTATGACAATAATTTTGACGATTTGATGATTTGAACTGGAATAAATTATTATCATGATTTTGGCAAGTGTAGAAAATAAAACTTGAAAATCTTCTTATGAACCATATTATTGAAAACTTGAAATTTCATATATATACATCAAGATCTTCTACCTTTTTATTCCTTAAAATTAACTCATGATCTTCATATCTATAATATGATATCTTTATGAGATGAAGACTCTTCTTTGTTTTCTTATGGTTCTATTTTATCATCTAAGATGAGATTTATTAAATTAAATTATGTCTTTAATATTCATGAATGTCTTTTGATATCAATATTTATCTTGATATGATTTATTTTCAAACTCATGAATGACATAACTTATTACCAAAATTAGTATTTCTTAAATTTATGATAAGTTGAAAATTGAAAGATATTTATATTATCATGAATATTTTCTTAATTTCTTGACTTTTACATTATGGGAATCACATTATTGATCTCTATAATTTTTTCTTTTTAATAAAAAAGGAGATTTATGATCTTAACAATAATAATTAAAATTTTTATCAAGATCATTCTTCTTTTTTATTAAAAAAAATTATCTTGGATGGATTGAGATTATCCGATAAGACTTATTTTTATTATTCACAAAAAAGAGAGAGAAAAAAACTTATTAAACGAAATCATGTCTTTTGATATTCAAAATTTGATTTTATCTTTAATAACATGATCTCCTTGTATTTTTTGGCATAATTTGAATATGAATGCTAAGAAGAAATTATGTCATTGAATTTATTTCTTGACATTGACAAAAAAAAAGGAGAGATGAAATTATTAATATGATTAGAAGTAAATTTGGATATGATAACATTGAATAAGGAATAATTACTTTGAAGAAAATTAGGACTTTCTAAATACATGCAAAATACTTTATTTACAATTTGAGCTTAATCTACTATCATGCCTTCTTATGAAATTCTTGATTCTTTTTATCAAAATTTATAATAAATAATTTTTTTGCTATACTTATTGCATGAGATGATTTTAAATGCATAAGTAGCTCTTAAACTTTTGAATCTCATTGAATATCTTAGTGTTTTAAGCTTAATTTCAAAATTCACATCTATAAAATTTACATCTTTAAAATTGTGCATTCTTGTGATATGATATTTTTTATTTCTCTACCTTGATTCTACCTTCTTGCTCACACAAAGTAGAGAAAGAAAATCACTAGCATTTCAAGAGACTAATAATCTATTAATTAAATTATGAATATTTTGAAAGTTATTTTGATTATTTTAAAATTAAATGAGTGATTTACTTATATTGTGGTTTTGATTTCTTAGAATTATAACTTCAAATATTTTATGAATCAAAATCTTTTGTTATTTGTTCTCGTATTATTTAAAAGAAAATTTTTATACAAATCATGAACTTAACAACTTAAGATTTCTTACGAATGAATCAAGAGATTTTATTTTATTTGTTTCTCTTATAATTTATCTCTTAATAGTCATAATTTATCTTCATGAATTGTACATCTCATCACTATGTTAATTTTTCTTGATATATTTCATGTAATGATTTGAAAAATGATGTAATGGAAAAAAAATTGCACTATCTCTTCTTTTTGACAATGACAAAGGGGGGACAAACTTGTTTGCTTGCACGATATAAATTTGCTAAATTGCACTTCTCAAAAGAGAAGAAAGAACTTACTAGCTTGCATATTCTAAAGTGATGAAATATTTGCTAAATTGTCAAGCTCTCATATATCAAAAATTTGCTAAATTTACTTCTCCTTTTTGTTGATGACAAAGAGGGAGAAGATATAATGATATGAAATCATGTATGATGATATTGCATGTTGATTTTTGAAAATATATATGATGATTTGAAATAAAAATTATAATTTTATAATATAATGTATTGCATATGATGTGGTTAAAATAGTTTCAACTTGGACTTTTGAGCTAATCTTGATACTCTATTTGAAATTTATTAAGAGCTCTTATTAATGATGTTTTATAACTCCTCCCTCATTTTATTTTCTTCTTTTTCATAAGAGGAAGAAAATTATTTATCACTCAAGTTGTATTTTACAAAGGGAGAGCAAAGACTCATGTGCCTTAAAATCCTTAGCCCTATATTTCACCTTTTTGTTGAGGACAAAGGGAGAGAAATATATATTGATGACACATGATATTGATTGATGACTCATAGTATTGATGATATACATTGATAACATATGATATGGATATGGATTGGACATCTTGAATATGGATATGAGTGCATAATTCTTATTATGATTTGATGACTCGATGAAATTCATGATTTGATGACTTGATGCAAATTTATGTTGAAATTTGAATAAAATATTGATTGCTTAAATTTAAGAGTGTGTGATTCTCTTAAATTTAAGCGACTTAGATTTAGGGTGAGTTAGGATTAACTCCTGTCATCAACTGATTATCATCATCAAAAAGGGGGAGATTGTTGAATCTTGGATTTTGATGATAAAATCAATTAATGGGTTATTGATCTAATAAGATTGTTAGAATTGATTGATGCAGGATTAATTATGATAGAATGATTATTACAATCAAGATTGGTCAATGTCAAGTCCATGCATTGGGTCGATACGGTTGGGAACTCTCTAGGAGTACGTCGGGAGCTCACCAAGGGTATCGGGAGTTTGCCAAGATAGCACAAGGGAGTCACCAGAAGAAAACCAAGACTCGTTGGAGGATTGTCGAGGGTAGCCGAAAAGCTTGCCAGGAGTTAAGATGGTCTTGTAATGGATGTTTGGCAATTATGATTGTATTTAATTAAGTCATAATTAGCATCGTGTAGGACCAACTATGACAGGAGCAATGAAGTTACAACCAGATGATGGGCCAAGATCAAGCTTGAGTATCGGGCTGGGGTTCGGATAATATAGTGGGTCGAAGTTTGCTAGGAGATTCTTCAAAGGGATTGGGAAGCTCATAGGGAACATATCGGGAGATTGCTAGAAGAAGACCATAGGACTCGCCACAAGAATGCCGGATTAGTTATTAAGTGTTGTAATCATTGAGTCATAGTTAGAGTTTGAGTCCAAATTGAGTTGGATTTGGAAGGAATCTAAATAAACTCAATGAGGTAACCGAGTCCACTATAGGGTTTAGTTGAGCTCAGGTTGAGCTCAATTATTTGTCCAAGAGAATGGTCAACTGATGGTTCAAGTCGAAATTCGAAAAGTGGAGGGAACCACTTTTGCAAAAATTCTAACGAGTAAACCGCTGGTGAGCGGTTGGTGTACCCCCACCACCCAAGCTTTCGGGCAGCTAACCCACTTAGTCTCGGCGGTTCAACTGCCCGTACCCAGAAATCTAGGTACTTTTAATAGTTGATCCGCCCAGAACCAGTGGGTAAACCGCTTGTACCCTAGTGTTCGGGTGGTTGAGCCACCTAGATCGACGGATAAACCACCCGTACCCAATTTTCCTAGGTATGTTGGATTTTGGCTTCGATTTTGAAGCCAATTTGGGGCCTATAAATACCCCAAGTTTTATTACATTTTATACAATAATTTTTGAAGATTATATTATGATAAAATATTATGTGAGAATTGTTAATAAAAGAAAAGGGATAAGAGAGTGATCAAAGAGTGTAATCTTGTCTCCCTTGTAAGCAAAGTGTAAGGGTTTGATCTTCACCTAAAGAAGATCGGTAGTGGATGCTGGTGTGCCTCAAGGAGGACCCGGGATTGGACATAGGCCGTTGATGCCGAACCACTATAAAAATTATGAGTGTTTCCTTACTTTCATTACTTACATATTTTTGTATTGACGCTTCTGATTTAACTCAACTCTTTGAAAGCAAAGTTTTCATGATATGTTTTTTCCTTAAAACGTTGCATATCTTTCTGATTTGCTTATTAATTAAGCAACTTTCTGTTAATCACTCACTCGTTTCACTAAGAATGAAAACTTCATATTTCTTATCTTGGTTTAATCGAAAAGTTTCATCTAAACTGAAAAGTTATACTTGCACTAATTCACTCGCCCCCCTCGTAGTGTCAATTGATCTTAATACATCTGTGTTCTCTGAGCAGTTTCCCTTGGTCAATGGAAATACAGGCTGCAACTCTCATGCATCACCTCTCATCTTGTTGCAGGTCTCGTGCTGATTCTATTCTCCTTAATTTCCTCGGTAGTAACGTTTGCGTGCTCGATCTTGTCATTTAACTTGTCAGGCTCCTTTAAGCGAATATGAGTACTAAAGTAGTCAAACTCTCAAATTGCTCTGATCATACCTCTGTATGATCAAGTCCCCCATGGGACATTAGTATTTGCAATATGAATTCTCTCTTGGTGGTACATAACCCTGATATGTTGATGACCAAGGCTTTCATCTGATGCAAGATTCGATGTGCACACACAAAAGACCCACCTTTAAGGTACCATATCATTCACTCCTTAAATCCATAGTCCTTCTTGTCATTGTATTGTTCACCAAAATGGAGCTCCCAATAGCTCTTGATCATAACTCTGCATGATCATGTCCCTTATAAGACTTCTCTCGCGTATGTTGTGTTGCCTCGAACTATTTCACCATGATCCGCTGCATCATGTCACCTCTTGGTGATATATTCATTGCAACTCGGACTACGATCTCTCCATATATGGCCTCTGTCAGCACATCATAGGACCTCCGTCACCTCCTATTGTGTTCGTTCCTTTAGCAGTTCACCTTCGTCCACCCATTCTCGGGTCACACCGAGACGAAGCATCGCTCTATAATAGTCTATTACGTAGTACCTCTCAAAATCTCCAGACTTCACTAGAATTGATGCACCATTGTCTGGATCCATGGCCTCTATACCCCACTAGCACAATCTCCACTACGCACCACTTTCTTCATGACAACTCGAATGACAGTACTATGGTATATTCTTTAAGAGTACCTACCGCTATATCATCTTGCCCCATGCTAAGGCCTTCTAATCCCAACTTCACCTTCGTAAGTTAGATCACCTTAGTTCCTCCGTCAAATGCATCTATGAGACAAGATGTATGTGCCTCGAAGCTCCCTTCGTCTTTAGCACCATGCAGGATGAGTCCTGCTGATTACAGGCACCCTGCAAGCCAATCACGTGAGTGATGGCACATGTGACATGTTGTGTAATTTTTTTCTTATAATTAATATTGACATATTCTCATATTATATTATTTATTACATATATAGTGTGATGTCCTTGGTTCTGTGCAATGGGAATCAGATCGTGATGAGATCATGATAATGAGATCGATTCACCTTTAAGCACAGCTCCTAAATAATCCCGGTCATAAGTTACTCAAAAGGGACATTGAGATAACCGGATAGATCAGTGTACTATATACCCATCCATATGATGGAGGCGGCTGGTCTCATAGCCACTTGTGTGGAGACACTAAGGATATAGTACAGGTGCTCATTAGAGAATGAGTTCACTGAATGATCTGCTTATGGAATGTTGTATGGTTAATGATACCTAATATTAGAGAGCGATTCCATAGTCCCAGTTGTGTATCTGGTTCTAATTAAGACACCAAGGATGCCTTATATGAGTACTCCTTTCTTCAATGTCAGACTTACAAGTTTGAAAAGTTCTAGATCTGGTACTTCTGGTTATCGGCATTGATAGCCAACCTTACGAAGGTAATTGAGTATCGATAAAGGATTATCCACTCTCGGTATCATGAGATAAATATCCCATATATGCTTACTCATACAATCCCTGGTCAGGGTCATTCGGATTGAGAGAGAAGGAGTTCTTCGGTAGAATCCGAATAGAGCAAGATAAATTGATTTCGTATGTGACCTGACAGTACCATGTCCAATATATGGTTTTTGAGATATTATTTGGATGAGGGATTATAGATACATGATAATTGTGGACAGACAGGTCCGACGGATTCGATCCCCCTGTATTGTCTCAAGACTATGGCGTAGTGGCCTAGTACATCTATAGTCGATGAGTCGAGTGAATTATTATGAGGATAATAATTCACTATATCAAAAAGAATTCTGATGGGAGTGACTCATCGATGCACTAGAGGGTCACACATATATGGTGGATGCTTTAGCGAATAGAGGATTGGATGAAGATCTAATTAGCCCCTATTCTCATTAGATGAGACCCTATGCTGATGGGCTCCTTGCTTAAGGCCCAATTAGAGGCCTAAGAAGATTATTGCACAGAGATCCAATAATGCAAGATTAGTGGATTCTTGGATAGAGATCCAACACCCACTAAGGTAGGAGCCCTAGGGTTTTTGGTACCTCTCTATAAATATGAGGGGAAACTCATGGTTGATAGGCTGCAGCTTTAGGCACCACCTCCTATTCTCCTCCCTCCCTCTGAGCAAGAGTTGTAAGATCAGATTGGAGGAGTTTCGCTGGAGAGATCCATCGTGTAGATACCGCTAGAGAGGAGACACTTGACCTCCTTCATCTTCTCTATCTGGATTTGGAATATAAGGATATACGATCTCCCTAGGTAAAATCAATCTCTCACACATCGCGACTTTATTGGTTTTTACATTTTTCTCGCGACCCTAATCTTTTGCACGATGATTTGATCTGTGTGGGAAATCGGTTTTTGTTTTGATTTCTGCTACGCATGTGATACACCTGTTGAGGTTTCCCAATAGTGGTATTAGAGCTAAGGTTTTCATGCGAAAGATTGGTTTTAAACTGTATGTGATGAGATTGAATTGCATAGAATCATTCTACATGTTCATGCTGTGTTTTCGCAGCAAAGGCAATGAGGAGGAGGGGCAGCCAGCCAACCCCTAGAGGGCTGGCCGGCTAGCCACCATGTAGGGCCGACCACGGCCAGGCGGTGCAGGGGGCTGGGCGGCGAGGCCCCCTACAAGGCGGCCATGACTAGGAATCCCGCTGAGGGTTCCCAACAAGTCCGCCCAAGTTGCTCCGCTCCTCGATTTGTATTGAGTTGATGGTGGCTCACCATGCCACGGGTCAACCCTCCTTTGAGTCAAATTTCCACATCGACTCTAAGTGTGCCTTCGAATGATGTTACCATAGATTACTCTCTCACTTGATCTAGCATTGCATCCACCAGTACATTACTTCATGCGAGATCATGTGATGTCTCCTAGCCGCTTGCTTATTTCATTGAGATTTGTGAAGTTGTGAGGTACTTCTCCTCAATATGTGTGGTCCATTGTATATGATTCTACGTTTGGAGAATCAGGACTTATCCCTCCTGGATATCTATCTTATTGGAGCAACTCTCCTCTTTGCATCATATTCTCTGGAAGTTTTAGAGATCACCATCCCCTTGGACTACTTTGTCTTGCTGAACATCTATGTATTGTTCTACGCTCATAGATGTGCTTGCTAGATTGTGACTCTTCGTCAATACAACCCCCGCTGCACCCTTCAAGGCTAGCAATGTGCTAAACTTGTTGCACACTTTAGCCTCTTATGGACGTATCATTTCCATGCCGAAGAGAAAGTTTCAATACTTCATAGTGCCATGT
This sequence comes from Ensete glaucum, assembly GCA_021527575.1. Taxonomy (NCBI): domain Eukaryota; kingdom Viridiplantae; phylum Streptophyta; class Magnoliopsida; order Zingiberales; family Musaceae; genus Ensete; species Ensete glaucum. Next base: position 26,730,393 of record CM038555.1, read on the forward strand.
TTTGATTGCCTTGGGATGGCCATGAACACTTCATCATCTGCATGCAAGCCCTTGCATAAGTATCAAATTCTTCAAGTTAGTAATTTCTCTCACCTCTATGATCTTTGCATAACTTTTTCAGTCATTGCATAAAAAATCTCACTTTGTATGGTCTCATCTTTTACTAAGCGCCCCGCTTGCCTTGAGCACCAGCAAGTTTGGTTGCTAACGTTGAGCCATAGCTCAAACTTAGCCATCCCAACCATTATGCACTATGCATTCTTCCTAGCTTGCTTGTCCTCGTGGTGGCTCTTGCGCAAAGGATTAGTCATTCCTCTGAATGCCAATATTAGATGCTCGCTTATCTGAGTGACTCTTTTCCCTATATCTCAATTTTCATTTCACCCAAATGGTCGTGCGTGCTGGCTGCCCTCCATTCAGCCCAGATAGGGCCCCCTATATATGCATGGCAAGTGTTTTTGCATGTACTTGTCATGCTCTAATACCATCTATCATAGACTTAGCTGGTTTTACCTAAGTGGTGAGACACTCTTGCATGTCCGTCCATAAAGGTCAGCCTCCTCGAAACCTCCTAGGATCACTTAGGACCTACAAAAGATAAAATGATTTAGAGAAAGCATTACCCATAGGATCCACAAGCGATAACTTTAGCAAACACTTTATATAGCCAATACAAATTACAACCATAGACTTTATCAGTTCTGAATGGTTGCACATAAAGGATCAAGGTCTATAATAAATCGAAGTCTCCATAAGTGTCCACATGACAACTCTCATTTACAAGCCAAAACTAGCCATGAAAGATAACCAAACAAGAGCTGCCAAGCCTACTGCAAGCCTATTACTTGCTACACAAAGCATGTACAAAAATTGAAAGACACAGACAAACATAAGCATTACATCGAACACCTTGTTTATATTTTTGTCCGTGATAGACTGTCGCAAGCATCGCTTCTATTCCCTTCGCTCATAGCAGGATTTGTCCTCTTGCAGGATGCGTTTGAGCCACCCAAGTCATAACAAATGGTAAGCAATCTTATTTTGCATTATGGACTATATCCTCCTTTGCCATATTTGTAAATTAAAGACCTACAATTTGCTTAGTTCCCTCGGTTGCTCAACTAAATCTAGCTCAACAGTGATTTCCTATCGATCTGTCATAGTCTTCCATCTTGATCTCTCAACCAGAACATCTTCTCATAATGTCTTCCTCATCTACCTCTGACGCTTCAGTTCTTGTCCATACCGAGAACCCTAGCTCCTCTCAATATATAGGCCTTATTTCTATTAACATTGTATCTCTCATCCCCTTTAAATTATACAAAGGCTGCAACTATGTATTGTGGCGTGCATAATTTTCTAATCTTCTATTTGAATATGATTTACTAGTCTATGTTAACGACTCTCTTAGTTGCCCACCAATAGTGGTCGGTATCTTAGTAGAACCCAGTCTAATATTAAGTCCAGCCTATAAACTATGGTTATGCTAAGATCGTCTTATTCTCCAAAGCAATTCAAGCCTCTGTCGCTGGATCTATCGCCTCACTCATATCTTTATGTACTCTGTTACAGACGCATGGTGCAAGTTGCAAACTACCTTAGCAAATCATTCGTGTGCTCGAGCTTCCATAATTCAGACCCACGACTCCCCAATTGCTAGGATTAATTGACACTAAGAGGGGGGGGTGGTGAATTAGTCCAAGTGCTTAAAACTTCGGTTTAAGAAAACTTTCGTTCAAAGTAAAATCAGAAATCAGAAACATTTCTTGAAATTTAAATACATGAGCAAATCAAACTTAAGATCAAAAATTTTTGATTTAGCTAATAAATGCTGAAATTAAACAGAAAGAGAAAAACTTATAATTTATAGTAGTTTGACCACAACTTGGCCTATGTCCACTTCCCGAGTCCTCTTCGTCGAGGCTCATCGGTGTCCACTACTGATCTTCTTCGGGTGAAGACTAAACCTTTACACTTCTCACATTTTCATAAGTTCAGGAGAGGAACCTTATAAATATTTTACTTACAACTCACTTTACAAGGATTACAACACTTACTCGCTCACTCCCTTGCCCCCTTTCCTTTTCTTGCATAATTTTAGCACACTTTTTTTCATAGTTTTCTTTCCCAATTTCTTGTGCTTAATGCAAAAAAACTTGGGATATTTATAGACCCCAATTGGCTTCAGAAAAGGAGCTAAAAATCCAAACATATCTAAAAAATCTAGGTACGGGTGGTACAATCACCAACGTTGGTCTTACTGTCACCGAAAGCTGCCTTGAAAACACCGTGATGGTAGTGCAACCACCGATCTAGGTGGTATGACCACCGACCTAGGTGGTGAAAATATTGCCCACTAGCGATACTACTACCAAGAACCCCGAAAAAGTGTTTCCTACACTTTTCTATTCCCCACTTATACCTTCAATTAACCTCTTTCTAGATCAACCAAATGAGCTTAACCTGAGCTCAATCTAAGCCTAAACGTGGATCCAGTTTGCCTCAATTGAGTTAATCTAGATTTCTTCTAAACTTAACTTAATTAGGACTAAAACCTAACTATGACTCACAGATTACAACCATACAAGACTCTCAATTTCAAGAATCAACCTAACCCCTAGCAATCTGACAACCTACGACAATCTTCCGGTGAGTATTATTGTCTCATTCCGGTGATCTCCCCATAACCTTAACTCCCCCTATGTCCATGCCACAATCTAAATAAAGTAAACTTAAATTTAAGAGAACCAAATACTCTTGAATTCTAGTATCATGATATAACATTTCAAATAATTTTAATCAAAAGATATAATATTACATTCATTTATCAATTTCAAAAATGATATAACATCAATTTCAAACATTTTTGCCTGAAGTCATCAATCATCAAAGATTTTGTAAGTACACAACATTACATTCATGCATCAATCATACATTAATTTTAAATCTTCCCTCTTAAGTCATCAATCATTTCTCCCCTATTATTTATCAATAAAAAAATACCCATTTTATCATTTTCTTAGATGTGTCATCAATATATCATTTTTCCCCCTTTGTCATCAACAAAAAGATAAAATATTTAGCAACAAGGCACATAATCTTATGATGTGTCAAATTTCTTCGTACTTGTAAAATATTAATTATACATCTAAAAATTTAGTGCATCATTACCCCCCTTAGTAAAATAGGATAAGAGACATAATTTTCTCATAAAAAATCTTTCTCCTTTTTTTTTGAATAAGAAAGAAGAAGAAATGAGGGGGTGCCAAAGATTCAAAAATTAGTATCCAAAAAATATTAATGAGGGAGTGATACATTTAGAAGTATTCATTAAGGATATAAAAGATCAATGGATCAAAATAATTTTTGAGAGAGGATATAAAAGAGAGATTATATCAAGTATCACAAAAGTTCATGTCACATAATTTTCTTTTGTAAATATTCATCAAGATTAATAATCTTTAAGAAAGGGTAAAAATATCATTACAAAAAGAACTTCGAATCTCATTCTTATAATATCAATTTCAAGGAGAATCAGTTCGGAAAAGAGCTTAAGAAATCCAAAAAGAATTAAGAGCTACTCATGCAATTAACTTCATCTTATGTAATTATTTATTACATCAAAGATTCGATTAAACAAAAAGTTTATGAATCACATGATGTAAAACAATCTTATGCATTCGAAAGATTTGAAATCATCTCATGTAAATTTTAAAAAGAAGCTCATTTTGCAGAAACAAGAATATGATGATAACTCAGAAGATTTAAAATCATTTCAAATTTTCTCATAATCAAATTGTTCCTCGTCTATTGGCTTTGTTGTTAAGATATCAATTTTCTCTTTCTTTGTGATTGCTAAAAAGAAAATGATGCTATAATTTTTCTTTTATATCAATGTTCTAATTACACCCAAAATTACAAAAGGATTATGTCATTAAAGATGAAAAATCAAATATTTAAGTACCAAAAGACATGATTTAATAAATTTGCCCCTCTTTTTTTGTTTGTGAATTTCAACATAAGTAATCAAGAAATGTTATGTATTTAAAATTTCAAGTAAAATAGAAATCAAATCATGTAAATCTCATGTATTTAAAATTTCTAATATTCTTTTAAGCAACTCGCTCCTCATCCAATGTTAGAATATTTTTTATATTCAATTTTCTTTTAATCAAATTAATAATTTTGTCTCCCCTTTTTTTATTGTCAAAATGAATTATGATGATATGTTTTATTTCTAACTATAAGTACAAAGGGATCATATCATTAAAGATCAAAATCAATTCTTTAAGTGCTAAAAGACATTATTTAATTGAATAACTCTCATAACAAGAAATCTTATTTGATCTAAATAATCTGGATTAAAAATCTTAAATTATAAAAGTTAAAATCATAAATCTTATTTTTAGCAAAATGAGAAATCATAGAAGTTAAAATTTTAATTTTCATTAAGGATATGACAAGTCAGAATGTTCATAATAAGGAAAATCTCATTTAATTTTTAACTCATAATAATTTTGAGAGATATTAATTTGGTCAAAAGTTATACTAAAAAGAAAGTCATAAATAATTATGTTATGAATGATATTATTATCAAATCATGAATGTCAAAGGATATGATTTATTTGACAAATCTCTTCCTAGATAAGATTCAAAGCTTTAGAAATCTTAGGAGATCAAATAAAAAGAGTATCCATTCATAAAAAATCAAATTATAAATATCAAGATCATGAATAAATTGTAAAGAAGAAAAGATATAAGATCTTGATTTGTATATAGGAAACTTCAAGTTGTCAAGAATATGGTTCATAAGAAGATCTTCAAGTTATTATTCCGAAGAGACAAATTATAATTTATTTATATAATTCTCTTTGAACGAACTTAATTTATATAAGGATTTCTAGTTTCAATTTCTTAAGATGTCAAGATTATGATTTAAGTTATCAAATCATTAAAATCAAGAAATATCAATAAAGTTTAATAGATTCATCAATCTCTTTCATAAAATTATTTGAAAACATATCCAAAATCATCATCAAAATCGCTTTTTCGAAAATTTCAATGAAGACCACATAGATTGTTTTTTAAAAAAATAGCTGAAGTTTTCTAATTTATTTTTGTACTTGCATGCTCTCCTTATGCATCATCAAGATTAGTTGTATATCCCTGAACCATTTTTAATAAAAAAATTTGTTATAATTGAAACAAATATCATTAAGTTTCAATCATCTTGATTTAAATAATTTTTCCTTATTTTTATGATTTTGGCTAGAGAGCTTGATAAGTGAGTTAGATCTCAAGTCATATGGCTTAAGCATCCACTATCAAGATATCATTCATTTTTGCTCCTAGCCTTGTTAAGAGATAACTCTACAAGCTGGGGAGTTTTGGTTTAAGTACACATTTGAATTTGGATCTCTCATAAATGTTCTTCCCATTTTCTCTAATGACTTGAGGTTGTTTATGGTTTTTTTAGGAACCCAAATTAATTTCTGTGGACTATATTTTTTAAATGAACACTGTAAGATATGTCTCCTAATTTACTATAAAAGTTGTGTCTAATTTTAGATGAAGAGTTTAAAGTGAGTCCTTTAATGAAGATAGTTGGCTTTTATTGATGATTGCCCACAAAGCTTGTACCTTCTTTCTTATGATCATGACCCTTATTTACAAGGATTATGTTTAGGGATTTATTCTATATTTTAAATTTTTTAAATTTTGTTTTAACATAATATTTTTCTTTTTAACTGCCTCTAGTGACTCACATTTAGAGCAAGTTGATGCTCCATATATGTTTTCAAATTTACAAACTATTGATGCATGCTCTTCCTTAACTAATTTATAGGATTTGCTAATATTTCTAGAAGTAAATGAGCGTGAAAGTAAATGAGACAATAGGTGAGTTACTTACCTCATTATGGTTAGCCATGAGCGTGAAAGTCTCCACTTCTCGGTTGTGCTCTTCATCTTTGAAGTATATCAACTTCTTCCGTTCATATCAAGAAGTTTTGTCTATTTTAAGATCATTTTTATAGTTTATGTTTATTAATTTTTCTAGTTCATTTGTTATAAGTTCAAAGTTCTTATCACTCGAGGTTTTACTCGAGGAGTCATCTGTTGTCCTCAGTTTTATTTTCTTCCTATTCTTTAGAAGGTATTGTCTTATGTTCTTAGTTCACTATCCTTCCTATTCTTTAGAAGGTGTTCTTCAAATTTATTTTTGAAAACTTTTTCATTTAATGATTCACTTAGATTAATTATGCTTTTATGTGTCATTTCTAATGTATGCCAAATCTCAAAAGTTGAATCACATGTAGAAACCTGATCAAACTCATTCTTATCAAAAGCACAAAATAAAATATTCATTGCTTTTGTATTTAAAGAAAAAGTCTTCTTTTCTAAATCATTCCATTTGTTCATTGGTTTGGAAGACTTTTCAAGACCATTCTCAATGATGTGTCATAAATCAAAATCTATAGAATTCAAAAAAATATGCATTCTAATTTTTCAATATGTGTAGTCTGTCCCGTTGAACGTTGGAGAACTTATAATACATTAACCTTTGTTAATGTCATAATAATTTATTTACTCACTTGAGTGTTAATCCAATGAGTACAACGTGACTGATACCAATTGTTAGGATCAATTGGCACTAAAAGGGGGGGAGGAGGGAGGGAGGGAGTGAATTAGTGCAAGTGCTGAAAATTTTGGTTTAAGAAAACTTTCGCTCAAAGTAAAATCAGAAATTGAAAGCGTTTCTTAGAATTTGAATATGTGAGCGAATCAAACTTTAGATAAAATTTTTTTGATTTGGCTAATGAATTTAAAATTAAACAAAGAGAGAAAAACTTATAATTTATAGTGGTTCGGCCACAACTTAGCCTACGTCCACTTCCTAAGTCCTCTTCGTTTAGAACCATTGGTATCCATTACTGATCTTCTTCGAGTGAAGACCAAGCCCTTACACTTCTTACTCTCCTTTTCACAAGTTCAGGAGTGGAACCTTATAAGTATTTCATATACAACTCACAAGGGAGACTTTTACAAGGATTACAACACTTTCTTGCTCACTCTCTTGCCCCCTTTCTTTTTCTTGCCCACTTTTAGCACACTTTTTTTCATAATTTTCTTACCCAATTTCTTATGGTCAATGCAATAAAACTTAGGGTATTAAAGACCCCAATTAGCTATAGAAAATAGAGCCAACAATTCAAACATATTCATAAAATCTGGGTACGGACAGTGTAACCGCCGATATCGATGGTACTGCCATCTAAAGCTACCTTAAAAATAGGGCGATGGTGGTATAATCATCGACTTGGGTGGTACAACCATCACCTACCACCGGTACTATCATCGGGAATCCTAGAAAATTATTTTCTATACTTTTCTATTCCTGACTTATACATTCAGTTGACCCCTTTCCAGGTCAACCAAATGAGCTCAACCTAAGCTCAATCTAAACCCAAACATGGACCCAATTTGTCTTACTTGAGTTAATTTAGATTCCTTCTAAATTTAACTCAATTAGAACTCAAACCTAACTATGACTCATTGATTACAACCATACAAGACCATCAAGTTCGATAATTGACATAACCCTCGGTAATCCAGCAACATTCGATAATCTTTCGATGAGTCTTACGGTCTTCTTCCAATGATCTCTAAGTGTGTTCCCGGCGAGCTTCCTGATCTCTTCAGCGAACTCCTAGGGAACTCCTATCGAATCGTCTGAACCTTGGCCCGATGCCCGAATCTGGTTGTAATTCCTTTTCTTTATTGTACTTAATCCTACATTACTTTCTCAAACACATATGTTAGATAAACAAACCATCAATTGATTTCAGCATCAAAATCTGAGATTCAACACCAATATCGTTCGAAGAACTCTATGACAAGCTAACTGACTATGAGAGATTTTTGAAATATGAAAACAGGTTGCCAAGACCACCCATCACAGCTCAGGCCAGTCAAAAATATAAGAGGAAAAGTAACCAGTATACCAAGAATGCCCACAAAGGTTTAGCCAAACTACCTCCTAATCCTATGAGCACCAATCAGTCCTTCCCTCCTCTATATCCTCAATATTTCAATCTCAGCATCAGCAACTATCAAGGTGGCACCTTCTAGCCATGATGTCCTGCCCACACGAACCAAGAACGAGTCATATGTCAGTTGGTGATAATGTTGGACACTCCATAAAAGTCTGCCTGTCTCGACCCATACTTCTTGCTCCATCAAATTGGCCTCATGTCACGGACAAAAATATAAAGAGGGTGCTCAATGTAATGCTCATGTATGTTTGTGTTTTTCGAGTTTTGTTCATACTTTATACAATAAGTAGCAGGCTAGTAGTAAGCTTGGCAGCCTTAGTTTGGTTAGCTTTCGTGGCCAATTTCGATTTATAAATAAGAATTGTGTCATGTGGATACTTATGAAGACTTCGGTCTGTAATGGACCTTGATCCTTTGTGTGCGAACATTCATCGTTTGTAAAGTTCATGATTGTAATTTGCATTGGCTAGATAAAGTGTTTGCTAAAGTGGTTGCTTGTGAATCCTGTAAGAAATATTTTCTCTAACCCATTTTCTCTTTTGTAGGTCCTAAGGGACCATAGGAGGTTCCGGGGAGGCTGACATTTGTGGATGGACATGCATGGTGCCACACGACTTAGGCAAAACTAGCTGAGTTCGTGATACTTAGGCGAATCTTATGACTATTTCGACTACTAGTCAACAAAATTAGATCGTGGATCTGGTGCCTCTCATCATGTCACTTAGATATCCAAAACTTGTCCATCTACAACAACTATGGCAGAAATGAAGACATCGTGTTGGTAATGAAATCTCCATTACTCATACTAGTTCCACAATGCTTAATTTATATACCACAACTCTTATACTTGATGATATTATATGTGCACCACACATAAAAAAAAATCTTATTTTTGTTTCTCAATTCTACAAACAAAATAATACTTCAATTGAATTCTTTTCTAACTCTTTTCTTGTTAAGGATTTGAGCACAGGGGCATCCTTGGTCTAAGACCAGAATAAAAATGACATTTACGAGTAGTCGTCAGCTCTGCATATAACCCACTACTCACTCTTCAATTACTACTCCACTTGACGTGTGGTATCGTCATCTTGGTCATCCTTTGTCCTCTTTCCAGTAGAAACTACTTTCTCGCTATTATCTTCCTAATTTTAAATCAAGTAGCATTATAACTTACTATAATGCTATCTTAGCAAAAAGAGTCATAGATGATCCTTTGGAATATCCGCCATATCTTGCTCTAAATCATTTGAAATTATTTATACGATGTTTGGGGCCTTACCCCAATCATTTCTTTTGATAAGTTTAGATTTTATATTATTTTCGTAGACTATTTTACCAAGTACACATGCTTATATCCTCTTCATCATAGATCTGAAGTTTCAATAATCTTTACCAACTTTAGAATGTTGGTCAAGAACTTTTTTCAATTTATAATTGAAATAATCTACTCTAATGGCGGAGGTGTATATCAAGCCCTCACGTTTTTTTTGTCAATTTATGGTATTCAACACCATAAGTCACCTCCACATAATCTTCAACTGGTTGGCTCAGCCGAATATAAACATTGACATATAGCTAAAACTGGTCTACCACTTCTACATCTCATGCCACCAATGTTTTGGTCAAGAATCTTTCAAACTATAGTTTACCTCATTAATCATTTGCTTACTCCAATCCTACAATATCAATCACCACTTGAGAAACTATTTCACAAATGTCCAAATATTCTAAAACTTAAAGAATTTGGCTACCTATATTATCCATGGTTATGTCCCTATGCCTTACAGAAGATGACACCTAGATCTCAGCCTTGTGTTTTCATCTGATACTCTCTTGAACATAATGTCTTCCGATGCTATGACCCTCATACTAATAAAATCTTTATTTCATGTCTTGTTACTTGTTTGGAGTCTACCTTCCCTTTTCATAACCCTGAGTCTCCTACCATGTGTCCAACTCCACCAAATTTGCATCATTGGAACACACCTCTGATCCCATCAATCGAGCCTCCAACCGCACCATCTAGTCATTCCCCTTTGAATCTGCACTCTTTTGTTACTCTAGTTCCCCGGCTCCTCACTCCCTCCCCTACTTTTTATTGGAACCCTTGCGGATTCTAAACTTAGGTTGATCTTTATAGGGGATCGACCTATTTGGTACTCTATAGGGATTCCTCCCTCGATTTTTTTGCACTATGGCTAAAATATAATTAATCTATTGATGATAAAAAGAGGGGAGAATACAAGCTATTTATAGTACTTTTAAACACTAACTCCTAATAGGACTCCTACCTAAATAAACTCCAACTTCTAATCAACTTCTACTCCAAGTAAACCAAGACTCCTCTTCCCCTCAACTCCTAACCCCTAGCCAACTCCTAACCATGATGTGGTTGGTGGCTACAGGGGTCACTGACTCCTAATTTTATTCTTATTCCACCATAGAGAGAGTCCAAGCTAAGTGGAACTGTCCCTCTCTTGCCCAAGTCGACCTCTTTTAAGAGGAGGAGGTGGCTAGGAGACTCCTATCCCATAAGGACTCATCCTTAACCCAAGCCAACCACTTCTTTACTAGGGATGATGGCTAGATTATGGTTTATTACATTCATGACTCAATTAACTCTGACTCGTATCCAACTCCAACTCCTAATAAGACTCCAGTTCAGCCGAATCCTAACCCTACTAGGATTTGGGCTGATTTATTACAAGTGACTCAAATCTTCTCCTAGCCGAACAAATATCAGGTCTAGGTTGGCCACTAAGGCCCAATCTATGGACTCGATTCAACCGACTAGGACCATACTTAGCTAGGGTCATAACAGACCCGCTCTCTTCAAATCAACCTTGTCCTCGAGGCTAAGGCTCAATGATCTTTGGGTCCTGGTCTGCAAGTCTTCTTGAAGCTTCCTCATGGTTTCTATGATAGGCGTACCATGGTTCGACGGTCTAGCATTGTCTTGTATCTCTCCATCAGGGGTAGTAGTATCTGAATGGTGGTACATTATGATCATGCGATCCCATGTGATCATTAGTTGAACTTAAATCTCCTCATTAGTCGAGATATCAGGTGGGTGGATCTGGGCTAAGTCATCCTCTCTAAACTTTCATTTGCAGTGAGATACTTGGAGGATCAATTGTATTTTGATGCATCAACCTGATCCATAAGTCATGGCTCTATTGTAATCTCCAATTTTTCAAGGGCCAAAGTAGTCGGGGGATCACTTCCTTGAGGCTCGAATTTCCTATTGATAGGGCTGGAGATAAAGGGAAACTCTATCTTCAATAGCAAACTTTCTTCTGCTTTCGTATTTGTCGGGGGGCTATTTCTTTCTTACATGGGCTACCACTTGATTATTTTTTAATAGTATCCAAGCCCTCTTTTGGAATAATGATTGCCCTTTGATAAGGTCCTCGATAGTGTGAGCTCGTTCTGAGTCTGAGGTGGATAGGAACAATAATTTTACCGAGCCTATTTTCACCTCTCCTTCGTGTGACTTGTATGATTTCCAAATTTTAAATTCAGTAGCAATTAGTACCCCTTTACAGATCAAAAGCATCATGTGAAGTGTAGGGAGAGCCTCGATGCATATTAGGGGTCGACCATCTTGTATGTGGATAACACAAATTATAGCACCTGATGCACCAATCATAAACACTTTGTCAAAGTCGGTAAAGCTAGCACTGGTAGAGAGTAGAGGCTGCAACTTGGCTGGATAACCTCTATTTCAAGCATCTCTCCTTTAGCTTTCTATAGGTGAGGATAATGACATGGCCGAGTGTTTGCTACTATTTTGCCCAGGAGAATCTGAATTCGGTGGTCATGCCGGTGGGTCGAAAGTAGGTTGCACGATTTGACAAAAATATCTAAAAATTTAGCAAGCGATTGGTGAAGGTTTGGGTCTTCGATTTTTGTTGGCTCCTCCATAAAATGATGTTGAAGTTGCATCAAGAAGCTGCTATTCACTTTGTTCAAAATTTCTCCATTTGCTATGTGTAAATCGTCATTACATCGCTCCCGCATTTCCCACATAGGATCTCCTATTTCTCATGGCTTAAAAATTTTATATTAAATTTAAAAATATTACAGGGAGCATCACCTAGTGTAATCAGCCATTTCATGTCAAGCATGACCTCATAATCATCAAGAGGAAGGAGGAAAAAAATTAGCAAGTATCTCTTGGTCCTGTTGTAATAATTTTACCAACGGGCATCTTTGGTCACACTTCAAAATTTGGCCGTCAGTGATCTTAACATCAAACCTACTGTAATCCTTGATATGTAGGGCCATCTGAGCAGTAACCTTGTTGTTCATGAAATTATTAGTTCTCTTGGTATAGATGAGGATGGTGATTGGTTATTGCTTAACTAGTCCTACTTCCATCGTTTACGGGTTAGCATAGCTAGCAAGAGCATGCATCGTACAATCAATCGAATACTGTTCTTTATCCATGACCTCTTCCTTATGCTCTTGGACCACCCCTCCATATCTTTAATGGGGTTCAATTAGTAGGAGGTGCCCCTTTTGTAAGGATGATCGTGGCTCCATGGTTCATCATAATGACAACAAAGGTCCTTTGTTGATCTATCGCGTAGTCCTTCTCTGGTCAATTTCTTTGGTAGTGAAGGATGGCTAGGGATAGAGGGTACTAAAGGTTCATATGTTATTGGTCTAGGGGTGGTTTTCATCCTCCGAGCATCTTGGTTGAGTGATAGAATCTCAGGAGGAGCTTTATAGATTTTGATCTCTAAGGGGGATCAACTCTTAGAATGCTATAGGGGTTTCTCCCTCCTAGAACTCGACACAAGGCTGAATAAAAGATTAATCTTGCTTGATAAAAGAGAGGAAGCGGCTACATCATTATATAGGATTCTAAACCCTAGCCCATGGGATGCTTGCCTAAGTAAAATTACCCCTTTGCCCTCCTATAACCGACCTAGGGGAAACCACGCCAGCCCAATAAAGAGGGCGACAGCCACTAAGTCCTAAGGCCCCAATCTAAACCCTAGTCATATTTCTTTATAGGATAGAAGTGGCTAGGTGGGGTTTTATTACAATCCCACAAGGTTTTTATTGACTACCTATAGGGTGATTAGAACTCAACCCTGCTGAAGTTCTATCAAGCCCATCCTCTTTAAATCAGCCTTGTCCTCAAGGTTAAGAGTCCATAAACTCTGGGAACCACATCTTCAGCTCCTCGTAAGACTCCCACGTTGTATTTTTGGATGGTAAATTATTTCACTTCATGAGTACTTCAGTTGAAAGGTGTCAACAACGTATCATAATCCTCCGATCAAGTATAGCTTCAAGTTGAGCTTGAATCTCAATCTCTCTATTAGGTCAATTTAGGTTTAGTTGGCCCCAGCCTTTATTTGTTGAGTTAAGGATAAACTAGTCCAATTCTAAGTTATTGATGTTTATACAGGTCAATCACAAAATAGAAATTATGATTAATTTAGCCTTCATATTAATCTATAATCAAATACAAGGTAGTTTTGGAATTAAAGAATCATATTTATCGAATGAGCAATCGAAAGGATTCTGGAGTGGGGTTAGATACTTTTCCTTCAATGATCATAGCATAAAGTACTTACTGTAACTACTTATTCTTATATTCCATCTTTTGCCGACCTGACTGACCTCTCTCTCTCTACTTAAAGTTCATTATTGAATTATTCTAGCGCCTTGTATTCAATGTAAAAGTCAATTCTTTTATAGATTTGGAACTTGTCAACTCCCTGAGCGAGCAGAACTGCTTCATATACTGATCTTTAGCGCTCTCTTAAAGTTAGTTTAGAATTCCTACTTTAGAGTTTCATTCGTATTTTTGAGTTTGAAGACCTAAACTCCAGTATAAGATAGGTAAGTAGAAGAAAGAAATGGACAACTAATAATGAAGCTAAAAACTATGAATTGAAGAAGTCACCTATAGTAGAATGGATTTTCATATACAATATTAGAGAGTCTTTTTTTAATGTAGTGGTTTGGTGTATTAGTATTTGCACTTTAGTAGTGTTCGGCAGCTAAGTTTGAACCAACTCACATTCTCCCAATTTCAGCTTTAGTAAGAACACGTGGAAGACGAGATGGATCTTATCCGGGAGCTTTAATCATGTATGCCACATACGCTCCAAAATCTGATATGGTCTATAGAATCATGGAGATAGCTTCATCGACGCCGGTGTAGATTGACTACTTGTATGGTTGTATGCAAAGGTAGACCCAATCTCCTACCGAAAATTCTCGCCCCGGTGAGTGTCTACTTGTTGCTTCATATGAGCTTGGATAGCATTAGGTCATCTTTTAGCAATTCTGAGCTTGTCCTTGTTAATTAAGTTTTGATCATCCCGATCCATTATGGCCACACCAATTACATATTTAAGTATTACAAGGCGATCAACCATACAATGCCTCATAGAAGGTACATTTAGTTGGTGAATGATAAGTTATGTTGTACCACCATTTGGCCTAAGGAAGCCACCTTGTCCACTCTTTAGGTTGGTCCGGTGAAGCAATGTAAGTAAGTCTTGAGGCATCTGTTCACCACTTTTATTTGGTCATCCGTCTGGATGATAGATTGTTCTCATCTTTAATTGGGTGCCTTGTAGTTAGAAGAGCTCGGTCCAAAATTTACTTGTAAATACCCTGTCTTGGTCACTCTCAATTGACTTTGGCATCCCATACAGTTTTACAATATTTTTCACAAAAAGTTGAGCAATACTGACAGCGGTATAAGGATGTCTCACAGTATAGAAATGAGTATATTTGGTTAGATGATCTGCTACCATAAAGATCATGCTTTTACCTTAAGATGGTGGAAGCCCTTCGATGAAGTCCATGGAGATGTCAGTCCATGCTGAGTCCAGTATAGGTAGTGATTGTAAGTTTCTTGGACTTGACATTGTTTCACCTTTTTGCTGTTGGCATACATTACATTTAAATACATAATTATAAATCGATCTTTTCATGCATCTCTAAAAGAAGTTTTGCTTCACCCTCTTATATGTTCTTGGAAATCTACAGTGCCCTGCTGAAGGTGAAGAGTGCAACTCATGCAAAATAATTTTGATGCAAGGGGAAGAAGGAACAATCACAATTAGGTCTTTGTAGCGCAGGTCCTTCGAATCCCAAATGTAGTGGCCCATGGAACCTGGATTCTTCTCTAATTTTTTTATGATGCCTCAGGTTTCTGGGCCGCTCTTCCACTCCTATCTAATGTCTTTGAGGAAGCCGGTGGAGGGAAGGGTGATGGCTGAAATTTTGGCTTCTCCTGGTAGCCGAGATAGAGCATCCGCAACAACATTCTCTTTCCCCTTTCGACTAATAATTTCATTATCAAAGCCAAGAAGTTTAGTTACCCATTATTATTGCTCTGGGGAAGATATTTTCTGCTCTAAAAAAATACTTGAGGCTTCGATGGTCGGTCTTAATCTGGAAGTGTTGGCCGATCAAGTAGGGTCTCTACTTCGTGATGGCATGTACGATGGCAAGCATTTCTTTATCATATACGGACATTTTAAGATGGGAGGAGACAAAGCCTTGCTGGTGTAAGCAAGAGGTCAGCCATCTTACATTCGAATAGCCCCAATTCCAACTCCGTATGTCGGCCTCAATCATGAAGGTGCGATGAAATCGAAGATGCTAGGACTAGCATCATCGTCATGGTTGCCTTGAGTCATTCAAAGGCTATGGAAGCTTTTTTCGACCATAAGAAAGAGTCTTTCTCCAGTAGAGATGTGAGTGGAGCACTGATCCTACTATAATCTTTCACGAATTTTCAATAGTAGCCCGTGAGTCTAAGGAAGCCATGCAGTGATTTTATGTTCATAGGTTTCGATCATCCTTGCATTACTTCGATCTTTGTCAGGTCTATCGCCACTACATCCTCTAATATAATATACCCTAGATACTCCACTTTATGATATAAAAAGCTACACTTTGATTGTTTGACATAAAGGGTATTCTCCCGAAGGATTGTTAGAACAATTAGCAAGTGCTGAGAATGCATATCAAGTGTAGGGCTATAAATGAGAATATCATCAAAAAATACCAACACAAACTTGTATAGAAACCTCCGGGAAATGTTATTCATCAATCTTTGAAAAGTAGAAGGAGCATTCATAAGTCTGAAGGGCATTACCAAAAACTTGTAGTGGTCGTTATACACGTGAGTACTTGAGTAAGGAGTTCACCTATTTTCTCAGAGACAATGGGATTCTATCCCAGTGGACACCTCATTATACACGTCAGCTCAATGGTGTATCAGAAATGAGGCATCGCACGTTGTTAGACATGGTGTGGTCCTTGATTAGTTTCGCTGACCTACCCATCTCATTCTGGGGTAAGCCCTAGAGACCGCAGCTTACATTCTGAATAGAGTTCCATCAAAGTTGGTAGTGTCTACACCATCTGAGATATGGAAAGGAAAGAAGTCCAATCTTAAGATTTTTAAGATTTGTGGCTGTCCTGCCCATATTAGAAGACACAACCCTAATAAGTTGGAATCAAGGACAGAATAGTGCACATTCATTGGATACCCAAAGGAAACTTATGGGTATTATTTCTATCACCCTAAGGACCGAAAGATCTTTATTGCCAAAAGAGTCATGTTCCTTAAGAAGAAACGCATTCTTAGTGGAAATAATGGGAGCAAGATAGAATTGAGCGAGGTTAGAGAACCTAGCTCAAGCATCATTCCAAAGCCCGAGTCTATTCAAGTACCTAACACACAAGTTCTAACTTTATGTAGGTCTAGTAAAGTATCTCACTCTCCTGAAAGATATGTGGGACATATCAGTGGAGATGACTCTCAAGATGTTGATCCTCAAACTTACGAGGAGGCTATTATGAGTATAGACTCTGGGAAGTAGCAAGAAGCTATAAATTCTGAGATGGATTTCATGTACTCTAATAAGGTGTGGAACCTTATGGATGCACTTGAGGGTATTATATCCATCGATCGCAAGTGGATCTTCAAGAAAAGATTAGAGTGAATGGAAAAATAGAGACCTACAAAGCAAGGTAGCTAAAGGATATCATCAAAGACAAGGAGTTGACTATGACGAAACCTTTTCACCTGTAGTCATACTTAAGTCCATTAGAATTATTTTAGCCATTGCAGCACACTATGACTATGAGATCTGGCAGATGGATGTCAAAGTGGCATTCCTTAATGGCAACCTCGAGGAGGAGGTGTATATAATACAACCAGAGGGATTCGTATTCAAAAAGAGTCCAGATAAAGTATGCAGGTTGCTTAGATCAATTTATGGATTGAAGCAAGCTTCCTAAAGTTGGAACATAAGATTTGATGAGGTGATTAGATCTTATGACTTTGTTAAGAACGAAGATGAGCCTTGTATGTACAGTAAGATAAGTGGGAGCACTATCACCTTCTTGGTGCTATATATGGATGACATCCTAATCATTGGGAATGATGTAGGAATGCTCTCCACAGTAAAGGCTTGGCTATCCAGAAAATTCTCCATGAAAGACTCAGGGGAAGCATCCTATATTTTGGGGATTCGAATCTATAGAGATAGATCCAAAAGGATGCTTGGCTTGTCCAATTTAGGTACATAGACTCCATTGCCAAAAAATTTGTCATGGAGAATTCTAAGAAAGGTCTCATACCGATGAGATATGGAATATCACTTTTTAGGAGTATGTCTCCAAGGACTCTGAAGAAAGGGCGACATGGATAAGATACATTATGCCTTAGTAATAAGGTCTATCATGTATGCAATACTATGTACCAGCCCGATATAGCACATGCTCGAGTGTCACGGCGGTATCGTAGATCCGGTTTATGGAAGGCGTAAAGTGTATCCTTAAGTACTTGAGAAGGACTAAGGATCTTTTCTAGTATATGGAGGAGTAGCCTATAGTTTAAGGGCTACACGGACTCAAGTTTTCATTCTGACATTGATGATAGCAAGTCAAATTTAGAGTATGTTTTCACCATGAATGGAAGAGTAGTAAGCTAGAAGAGTTCCAAGCAAGATACTACTTGACTCGACCACAAAGGCGGAATACATTCTGCAGACGAAAGGAAGGGGTATGGATGAAGAAGTTCAAGGATTTGGGAGTCATACCAAGCAACGTGGGTGACTCCCATATATTGTGACAGAAGGCGATAACTCTAACAAGGGAACCCGGTCTCAAAATTATTATGAGAAGGTTCCATCGATTAGAGCGATCATCACCCAAAAGATATAGCAATCGAAAGAGTTTCATCCAAGATAACATTGCAGATCCATCGATGAAGCCGTTGGCTCAGTTGTTTTGAGCGCGAGGATCGATGGGGATCGGACACATAGGTGATTAGCTTTTGGTCAAGTGGGCAATTCTGTTCTGGCGCCAAGCCAATCACGTGAGTGATGGCAAGTGTGACACGTTGTGTGATCTTTTGCTTATGATTAATATTGATATATTCTCATATTATATATTATATATATATTGTGATGTCCTTGGTTATGTGCAATGAGAGTCGGATCGTAATGAGATCACAATAATGAGATCGATTCACTTTTAAACACCGATCCTAAATAATCTAGTCATAGGTTACTCAAGAGGGACATTGAGATAACCGGACAGATCGATGTACTATATACCCATCCATATGATGGAGGTGGTTGGTCTCATAGCCACTTATGTGGAGACACTAAGGATATATTATAAGTACTCATTGTAGAATAAGTACACTAATTGATCCGCTTATGGAATGCTATATAGTTAATGATACATAATGTTAGAGCGGTGATTCTATAGTCCTAGTTGTGTATCTAGTCTTTAGACTTGAGACACTAAGGATGCCTTGTATAAGTACTCCTTTCTTTGGCTAGAGTTTCGGTTTGGAAAGTTTCGATCTGGTACAATTGGTTATCGGGATTGGTAGCTAACCTTACATAGGCAATTGAGTGTCAATAAAAGATCATCCACTCTCGGTATTATGAGAGGAATAATCATATATGCTTGCTCGGATAAATCCTAACTAGAGTCATTCGGATTGAGAGAAAGAGTTCTCGGGAGAATCGATTAGAGTGAGACTATGATTACGTATGACCATGTCCAATATACGGTTTCTAGGATATTAGTTGGATGAGGGATTATAGATACAGTAGCGTGGATAGACAGGTCTGATGGATCTAATCCTCCCTATACCATCTAAGGACTATAGCGTAGTGGCCTAGTACATCCATAGTCGATGAGTCGAGTGAATTATTATGGGGATAATAATTCTCTATATCATAAGGAGTTTTGATAGGAGTGACTCATGGCCAGCTCGGTATCGAGCCTAGAGGGTCACACACATATGGTAGATGCTTCAGTGAATAAAGGATTGGATGAAGATCCAATTAGCCCCTATTCTCATTAGATGAGACTCTATACTGATGGGCTCCTTGATTAAGGCCCAATTAGAGGCCTAAGGAGATTATTGGATAGAGATCCGATAATATAAAATTAGTGGGTTATTGGATGGAGATCCAATACTCACTAAGGTAGGAGCCTTAGGGTTTTTGGTGACTCTCTATAAATAGGAGGGGAGACCCATGGTTTATAGGTTGCAGCTTTAGCCACCACCTCCTATTCTTCTCCCTCCCTCTGTGCAAGAGACCATCCAATAACCCACTAAGGTAGGAGCCCTAGGGATTTTGGTGGCTCTCTATAAATAGGAGGGGAGACTCATGGTTGATAGGTTGCAGCTTTAGCCACCACCTCCTATTCTCTTCCCTCTGTGCAAGAGTTACGAGATCAGATTGGTGGAGTTTCACTATAGAGATTCATCGTGTGGATACCGCTAGAGAGGAGGACGCTTAACCTCTTTCATCTTCTCTATCTAGTTTTATTGGTTTTTACGTTTTTGTTGTGACCCCAATCTTTTATACGATGATTGATCTACATGGGAAATCAGTTTTTTATTTTGATTTCCGTTGTGCATGTGATGCTTCCTCTGAGGTTTCCTAACATAATCATTTTTGAGTAATTTATAAGTTTTACTAATCTTTTTATACTCATCAAATAATTCATGAAAAGCATTTAACAACTCTTCAAAAGTAAAGGAGGCTTAGGAAGAGTTACTTACCACATTATGGATGGCCATGAGCACATAGTTTGCCACTTCTTCTTGGTTGTCTTCTTGATCTTTGGAGTGCCTTGGCTTTTGGAGTTCATAGCAAGAAGTTATGTCCTTTTTAAGTTCATTTTTATGTTTTTTATTTTTTTTATGAATTTTTTAGGTTCTTTTGTCATAAGTTCAAAGTCGTACTCCTCATCACTCGAGGAGTCATTTGTTGTTCTCAGTTTAATGTCATTCCTATTCTTTAGAAGATGTTCTTCTTATGTTCTCGATCAAATCCTTCATTCTTTGGAAGATTATTCTCATGTTCTTCTTTGCAAGTTATTTCATTTATCTTTTATTACTTTAATTTACTTATGCTTTTGTGTGTAACTTTTAATGTGTTATATATCGAAAGTTGAATCACAAGTAGAAACTCGATTAAATTCATTCTTATCTAAAGTATAAAACAAATCATTTATAGCCTTGGCATTTAAAGAAAATATCTTTCTTTCATGATCATTCCAATCATTTATAGGATTGGATGACTTTTCTAAAATCCATTTTTGATAATTTCATAATTCAAATCAAGAAAATCTATATTCTAGTTTCTCAATATGTGTATTCTGTCCCATTAAACATATAAGGACATATGATGGAATGACCCTTGTTCATGCCAGGAATAACCATTAAACTTGTTTGAGTGTTAATCCAATTGAGTCAAACGTGACTCTGATACCAACTATTAGGATCGAGTTGATATTAAGAGGGGGATGAATTAGTACAAGTGCTAAAAACTTGATTTGAAAATTATTACTCAAAGTAAAACCAAAATCGTAAGTTCTTTTCTTAGAAGTAGTTGAGAGCAACAAAATTCGATAATAATAATAAAGAGAACCAAAGAAAGATGCTCATGCTTTTTTAAGAACAATCAAATTCGAATGCAATAGTAAAGAGATGCAAGGGTAGAGATGCTCACATATTTTATAATGATTTGGTCAAAACTTTAACCTACGTCCACTCCTGATCCCTCTTCAATCGAGCCCAACTGGTGTCCACTATTAATCTTCTTTCATAAGTGAAGATCAAATACCCCTTTATACACCTTTCTCTATATCACAGGCTCAAGAGAATAATATTTACACTCTCCTTTTCTTAGGCTCAGAGATCAACATTTACAACTTGATTTCAGCCCTTCACTTACACAATTCACTCTTAAAAGAAAAGGAAGCTCTCAACCCAATTCAATAGAATTTTATTAAATTTTTCCTTCAAATTCTTGTTTTCCATATAGGAATACTTGGGATATTTATATATCTCAATTGGCTTTAAAAATTGGAGCCAAAATTTAACACTCTCTACAAAATCCAAGATCGCCCGGCATTGGTGGTACTACCGTCGAAAGTGCCTTAGAAAACTGGGCACGATGGTACCACCATCGACTAGTGGTACCACCACCAGTAGCCAGCGGTACCACCGCCAAGAATCCCGAAATAGTACTTTCTATGTATTGTTTCATACCCAAGTATACCTTCTTAACCCCTTTCTAAGTCAATGGAATGAGCTTTATCATGAGCTTAAATCAAGCCTAAATTAGACCTGATTAAACCCTAATTGAGTTAATAAAGATAACTCTAATCATGATACTAACTATGACACTTAAAACAAATAATTACAAACATAATCTTTGTTGTCTGACACATCAATCGATCCTTCGGTGAACTCTTGACATTCTTCCGGTGAACCCTCGACAAGCTCTCGATTGATAGAACCCCAAGGGTAGCAATAATGATGGAAGAAGAAGACAACAATAGTAACGTCGGCTGCGGTTCTGCAGTGATGCAGCAAGGTCATCGAGGCTGTGATTTTTCAGGTGGTTGACATTTGTTGGAAGATGGCAGCTAAGAGATCTGAGTCAAAAGCGGATGTGATGGAGGAAGAAGAGGACAACGTCGGTGTGGTTGCAGTGCGACTTCGTGACTGCAGGTGGCGTTGGTTGCAGCAAGGGTGCGACTGCAATAGGAGGAAGATGGGGCAACAGAGTGCACGACTATTGCAGAGGAGGGCAGTGGTGATATGGAGCGAGAGACAGCTGCTGGTCATGTTCAATTCGTTGTAGACCGTAATCAAGATAGTTGGTAGCAAAAGATTATTGCGGGCTGCAATGTAGATAGATTGCAGCAAAAGATCACTGCTTGTAGGCTTTTGTCATTTTTAAGGATCACTACTGGACATGATCAAGTTGCTGCTGGTTGCAATCAAGGTAGATGGTAGTGATATATTTCTACGGTTGCGACGAAAATAGATGGCAGCAAAAGATTACTACTAGTAGCATTTGTGCTGTAAGGGATAGCTATTAGCTACGAGCAAGGAGGATGGCAGTAAGAGATCACTACTACTAGCATTGTGCAGTGAGAGATGCATGCTACAGTTGAAGGGATAAGGGAGATTAGGTGGCTCAAAAGTTGGTGGACCGAAGGTGGAAGGATGCAATTTTTGGAGCTTGTTTTATAGTTGTTTTAGGTACAGTTTGCGGCTACAATTTTGTAGAGTTTTTGCTATGATTTGGTGTGGTTTTAAGGTTGTGACAGTAGTGGATGAATGTTAGGAAAAGGGATTTTAGATCTGGGATAGATAGCAGTAAATGTTTAATAGGGATTGATGGGTGTATGCTATGAATATGTGTTAGTTGTAGAAGGCTATAGTTTTAGGTTGTTTTATGGCTGATTTGGGTATGATTTTGGCTACAATTTGGTAGGGTTTTTAGGCTATAATGGTAGATGGTGAAGGTTAGGGAAAGATGGTTTCAGATCTAGAAGAGATGGCAGCGAAGGGTTGATAGAATTCGATGAAGTTTGCTGCAATGTATGCTACCTTACAGAAGCAGAATTGTTGTCGAAGAAACAATAATTTCTCAATGAAAATTTCAGTGAAAAATTATGAAATTTGGGGCTATAGTGGTAGAGGATGAAGATAAGGAAAAGAGAGTTTCAAATCTGGAAAGAAAATAGTGAAAATCTGATAGGATTTTATAAAAGATCGCCGTGTATATTATAGCAATTATGGAGGGGGCAGTAGTAGATTGATTTGATATGCAACTTAGGATGGAAGATGGAGGTGGCAATTATGGGAATTGCTTGGAAGGGTGGAGGCATACCAGATGATAGAACTCCAGAAGGAGCTCTATAAAATTTGATCTTTTAAGGGGATCAACCCCTAGAACACTATAGGGGTTCCTCCCTCCTAGGGTCAGCCAACAAGGCTAAAATAGAACTGATCTTACTTAATAAAAAGAGATGGAGACTATAAGCTTATATAGGGCTCAAAACCCTAGCCCTAGGAGGGTGCTTCCTAAGTGAATCCCCGTTTTGCCCCTCCTATAGCTGTCATGCCTAAATAAAGGGGGCGACGGCCTAAGTGGTGCACAAGCCATGCCCTCTATTAGAAATTATAAACGACCAACCCGAAGGGGTGATGGTTAGGAAGCCCTAAGGCCCCAAAATAAACCCTAGCCACACTTTTTTATAGTATAGAAGTGACTAGGTGGGGTTTTATTACAATCTCATAGGGTTCTTATTAATTACTTCTAGAGTGATTAGGACTCAACTATACTGGAGTCCTATCATCGATCTCCTTCCGACAAACTATCAGCATCCTTCCTGCAAGCTCCCGACAACCTATCGGCAAACTCTTGGCAATCTCCAACAAACCCCCGGTGAGCTCTCGCCGCATTGTCCGACCTCAGCCCAATGCCTGTACTTGACTATGACTCAACAATATATTCTTCCTTAATTGCTTTACCTTTTCCCATTCATAGTTAATCCTGCATCACTTCTCTCTAACACATGGGTTAGATCACAAACACATCAATTGGTTTTCATCATCAAAATTTGAGATTCAATAATGTGATTAGAGGCGCTAGAGTCCATAATCGAATTATGTTGACTACTACTCGGATAGTTGTGAGATATACTTAAGGCTAATTTAATGGAGCAACAAGTTTGGATTGAGATCGATAGACTTTTGTGAAGTAACCGACTTTATCGCACAATTGACAATTGACTCTTTGTTGAGTTATGTGGTCAGAACGCTAAGGCTTATGGTAATTAAAGTAGCCACCTTGATAGTTATGATTGAAATGTTGATGATGTGGATGAGGGAGAGTTGTGTGGTACCCATAGGTTCGGGGTATCTTGGCTAAACCTTTGTTGATAGTCTTATTATATTGGTTGTTTTTCCTCTTAGATTTTTGGTGACTTGGGCTATGATGGTTGGTCCCGCAACTTATCATTGTACTTCAAATATGTCTTATAGTCAATCAACTTATCATAGAGTTCTTGAATGAGACCGATGAGTCATGTGCCCGTATTGCTATTGTCAATTCCTTGTACTCGTCCCCTAGGCCATTAAGGTTATGCACAATGACTTCTTCATCACTGAGGGAATGATCTATCATAGTCAAGTCATCGATGATAACTTTTATATTTTATAGATAATCGGCAATAATACTTCCTCTTGTTTTGTTTTCATAAGACTAGATAGGAGATTGAGTATGCGTGTAGGTGAACGACTTGCCAAGGTGGTTTGCAACTTGCACCATACTTTGGCAGTATTGTCACACAAAGATATGAGTGGGGCGAGGGATCCAACGGCTGATGCTTGTATTGCATGGAGGATGAGACGATCTTAGTGTAACCATAGTTTGTGATTCTGATTGGTACTAGACTAGGTGCCCTTAAGATGTTGATTATCGCTAGTGGACAACGAAGAGAGCCATCGACGTAGCCTAGTAGATCATATCCAAAAAGGAGATTAGAAAATTGGGCAGGCCAATATTCATAGTTGCCACCTTTGGATAATCTAAAAGGGATAAGAGATGCAACATTGATGGAGGTAAGGCATGTATTTTGAGAAGTGTTATATTTCCTTGCAGGGACAGTAATGGGAATTTCAAAGGTAGAGAATGAAGATATTTTGAGGATATGTATTGACTGAGGGATCAAGAGGGGAGTCGTCAACTTTAGGAGGGCGAGAGAGTGAGTGCAACTAGGTGTAGTGAGTTGTGCTTCTTCCTAGGGTGCTATCAACTAGATTCAGAGACAACAATGAACAGAGAGAAGGTGTCGACACAGATCAACATCACCGAAGGTGGGCTGAGGAAGAGGAGGAAACCCAGGCCAATGCAAATAGATCGACCAAAGCAGGTCTCCCCAAACTCGATTCTGAACTGGGTGCTATACAAGGAGCGAAAGCAGGAGCGTTAATTACTAGAGTGGCATCACCTTGATGATTCACCTTGATATGCTTTGATATGGGATGTAGCGTGTCACAGGACGAGGTAGCTATAGCAGGTGTCGTTGCTGGCGAACGAAGGGGTGGTCACTATGTGTGATGAGGATATTAACAATTGCTGCAATGTACTAAGGTATTCTTCTTTGCCCCTCTAGGTCTCATATTTGCATAATTGAGACCATTGTTGAAGGAGGTGTTGGGCAAGCAGATCTTAGTGGGATGACAATGCATCCTGGTAGTAGTTTGGTGCGATAGAGGAGGTTGGCTAGGAGCCTTCGGAGCTCCAACCAGAGTGGGGATGTTGTTGCTCACTGGAGCTAGTGCGGTAGTGGTGGAGCTCATGTGCGTTGCAGCCATTTTCCTCTAGGATGTTGTCCGACGGCTTCGTCGTTAGTGACAAAGCTACTGCTTGAGAGATTGGAGAGCGAGGATAGCAAAGAGGAAGCTGCAGTCGTCGCTAAGTGATTGTTGTCATTGGACAACGAAAAGAGGACTTGCTCTAGTAAGGAGCTATGATATTATGATTGAATGAAATATGAATACAAAGTTGATTGATTTATTAACACAGTATTCCCTGTTTATACAGGGAGGAAGGATTTTTCTCAATAGAGCTGTGAGATTTTCACGTGTAGTTAGGAAAATCGTAGCTGCTATCAGTTTCAAGGCTCTTGAATATTTTTTTATTATGTGCATTTCCCCTTGCTTCTAAATCCACAGATCCAATCACATTTGGGACCAGGACCTGCTGCGGGAGAAAAAGCCAATAAAGATTGGTGATACCATGCAAGTACCACATGGTAGGATATGTAGGTGTAACAAGAGAAAGTCTGCTCGTGGATTTTGTAGCTTGCAAAGATAGAGTGAGCAAAACTTCCTCTTCTTTTCTACTCCGAATTGCAGAGTGCATACTTGGTTTGAAACCTGCCTAACACCAGCCAAGTAGTGGCTCTTTTAAACTGGAGAACACAAGAAGAAGCACAGCATGCATGTGTAAAGGCCTTTCTGATTCTCTTTGAAGTTGTTCCTCAACAGATGCTACTATAGAAAGTAATAGTAGAATGCATTACAAATATGTTCAGGGTTATCAGGATACTTCGTTGAGACATGTACACTCGGGAGCGAGAGAAAACAATGTTAGGAATCTTAAATTAAGCATGTGAATTGCTGCTAAAGTAAGGGGAAATATACTTAGAGATATGAATAATTTCACTTTCGATATATTAGATAAGCATCTACAGAACCTGTAGTGAGGACTCTTTATGTGATTAGTGATTAGTAATAGCTGAAACTTTCAACTTTCTGCGTGCATCAAAACGTATTATTGGACTTCAAGAACCGGCCGGTACTTTTAGTAAGAGTATCCAGATGAAATCTTTACATAAGAAATACGTTAGAGAAAAACATGCGAGAAGGCGAATTCAACTCAATCATGATGCAGCAAAAAAATATGAAGAAGATCCAAAGCAGTATGGTTGTGCTTGGTCCACTCTATAGAGCAAACACGCGCGTGCAAGGCATCAACTAGGCAGGAATCGAAGGCCCACCCTACCCAAGATTTTGATCAAAGAGAACCCATGTCGTAGGGACTACAAGAACAGTAGCAATATCGCCTCACTCGTTGCCTATAAATTCACACCAAACTGAAGAACAAGGAAAGTACCAAGTAGCCGCTTTCTCAAAGCAAGCTTGCAGCTTCCTACGTCATGACAATCGCCACAATGGTTTCCAGGGCTTCCCTTCTTCTAGGGCTCATGATTGTCGCGGTGGTTGCACCCGTGGCGATAGCCCAGCTGGGGAACATCTGTTGGAATTAAACTTGTTCAAGTATCATAAAGAGGTTCATTTCATCAAAAGAGGTTCATTGCATCAAGAGAGAGATTTATTACATCAAGAAGAAAAAATGGATTAAAAAACTATAGAAGGATAAGTCAAATTGGTTATTGGTTCTTGAAAGGGTTTCTTGAAAGAGAATGATTCATCTTGAATACAATTAATATAATGTATCTTTGGGGACTATATAAACCCCATATGTTGGGTCATGAGAGTAAGTGAGAGTTTCTGAAATTTGTAAAGAGTTTTTTCTTGAGAGAAATATAGAAGATTGAACCTTGTCCTACTCTTCCTCTGTTTCATATCTCTATTCCCTCTTCCTATCAACATCAACATCTGGTATCAGAGCATAGGTTAAGCTATGACCTCTTCCTCACATGCCATCCAACTTGGATCCCAGATTAACAAAAGAAAATTATGACATATGGTGCATCCAATTGAAGGTTCTTCTAGGCTCCCAAGATGTATGGGAGTTTGTAGAAGATGGATTCGCTGAACCAACTCCAGCAGAAGAAGGAGCAATGAATGCAGAAGGAAGAAAGCAACTCAAAGAAAGAAGGAAGAAGGAGAAAAAGACTTTGTTCACAATCTACCAAGGGCTTGATGATACAATGTTCGAGATCATCGCTCCAGCAAATACTTCAAAGGAGGCTTGGGAAATACTTCAAAAAGCATTCGGTGGTGTTGATAAGGTAAAGAAACTTCGTCTACAAGTTTTACGAGCCGAGTTTGAAAAACTACAACAAGGTACTTCTAAAACTATTTCTGATTAGTTCTCAAAAATCATTTCTATTGTTCATCAAATGAGACGAAATGGTGAACAAGTAAATGATCAGAGAGTAATAAAAAGAATATTGAGATCTCTAGACCCGAAATTTGATTTTATTGCTGTTACGATTGAAGAATCTAAAGATTTGGAAAAAATATCTTTAGAAGAACTTATGGGTTCCCTTCAAGTTCATGAACAAAGAATTACAAAAAGAGGAGAAGACAAAACTATGGAGCAAGCACTACAAGCTAAGTTTGCTCTTGAAAATAAAGGAGAATCAAATTCTCAAAGAGGAAGAGGACCAGGACAAAGAGGAAGAGGAGGCAGAAATTAGACCAATCAAGAATCTCCATATAATGAAGAGGCTAGAGAAAATTCTAGCCAAAGAGGCCGAGGTTATGGTCGAGGACGAGGCGTGGCAGAAACTCTAAAAGGTCTGAAATACAGTGTTATGTTTGCAAAAGGTATGGACATTACTCTTATGAATGTTATTATAATCCTAACAATCAAAGTGATGAGACAAATTTTGTTGAGAAAAAAAAGAAGGAAAATCAAGTTTTGCTAATGAGTTATGAAAATTTGAAAAATGATCAATCTATGACATGGTATCTAGATACAGGAGCCTCAAATCACATGTGTGGCATCAAAGAGCTATTTTCAGAAATGGATACAAGTTATTCTGGGAACATTACATTTGGTGATTTGTCTCAAAGACCAATAAGAGGCAAAGGTAAAATTCTCCTTGAACTTAATAATGGCAAGGAATTATGCATTTCAGATATTTATTATGTTCCTGATATGAAAAATAATATTTTAAGCATGGGACAATTACTTGAAAAAGGTTATGAAGTTGAGATGAAAGATATGGCTCTCTCAATTCGTGATAAGAATAAAACATTGATATCACATGTGAAAATGGCAAGGAATAGAATGTTTCCTCTACATTTGAGTATTTTTGATCAATCAAATTGTTTTAAAGCTGATATTGAGGATATTTCTACACTTTGGCATCTTAGATATGCTCACTTAAATTTTGAGGCTTTGAAACTTCTAGAGAAGTATAATATGGTGACAGAATGCCAAAAATTGATCACCCAGCAAAATTATGTGAAGTATGTGTCATGGGTAAACAAGAAAGAAAACCTTTCAAAGTGAGAAGAACAAAAAGAGCATGGCATCGACTCGATCTGGTGCACTTGGATGTTTGTGGCCCTATCAGTCCAGTATCACTTGGAGGAAGCAGGTATTTTCTTACATTTACTGATGATCATAGTGGCAAAACTTGGGTTTACATGTTAAAAGAAAAGAAAGAAGTTTTAAGCAAATTCAAAGAATTTAAGGATTTGGTTGAAAGACAAAGTTGTTGTAAGATTAAATGTTTAAGAACAGATAGAAGTGGTGAATATATATCAAATGAATTTGAAAGTTTTTGTGGAAATAATGGAATTCTACATCAATTCACCATGCCATACACACCTCAACAAAATGGTGTCTCGGAAAGAAAAAACAGGACTATCCTTAATATGGTCCGATGCATGTTAAAGGAAAGAAAAATTCCGAAAGAATTTTGGGGTGATGCTGTTGCTTGTGCAGTTTATTTGTATGAGTTTAAAAAAGCGAATTGGTAATATTACACCAGAAGAAGCATGGAGCTTACAAAAACCAAGAGTTGATCATTTGAGGATTTTTGGAAGTGTTGCATTTGCCAAGATACCAGAAGAAAAGAGAATGAAATTGGAGGATAAAAGCCAAAAATGCATTTTGCTAGGTTATCCAGAGAATTCCAGTGGTTACAAACTCTACAATCCTATCACAAATAAAGTTGTGATGTCAAGAGATGTTGAGTTTGATGAACAACAAATTTGGAACTGGAAAAGTGATGAGCAGCATAAGAAAGCTGTAGCTTCAGAAGAAGATGATATAATACAAGCAAACACTGAAGTGACTTTGCCAGAATCATCACCTAGATCAGCTAGGTCACATGATTCAAGAAGTCCAATTATAAGAAGGACAAGACCGATTCAGGACCTATATGATGTGACTCGAAGGATTGATACTAACAATGATGAACTTTTTTATTTTATCTTTTTGCAGGATATGATCCATTAATCTTCGAAGAAGCTTATAGAGATGAAAAATGGCGACAAGCTATGAATGAAGAGATTCATGCCATTAACAAAAATAATACATGGGAGCTTACTACACTTCGAGACCACCAAGCTATCGGTGTTAAGTGGATCTTCAAAACAAAAAGAAATGCAAAAGGAGAGGTGGAGAAATACAAGGCTAGATTAGTTGCAAAGGGATATAAACAACAATATGGAATTGACTATGAAGAAGTATTTGCGCCAGTTGCTCGATTGGAGACAGTAAGATTACTTATCTCTCTAGCAGCTCAAATGAAATGGAAGATTTTACAAATGGATGTGAAATCAGCATTTCTTAATAGAGTTCTTGAAGAAGAGGTATATATTCAACAACCCCCTGGTTTTATTATTCAAGAACAAGAAGACAAAGTATACAAGTTAAAGAGAGCTCTTTATGGGCTTAAACAAGCCCCACGAGCATGGAATTCTCGAATAGATACTTATTTTATTCAAAATGGTTTTTCTAAATGTCCACATGAACATGCTCTCTATACAAAATCTAACTCTAATGGAGATATCTTATTTGTATGCTTGTACGTAGATGATTTAATATTTACAAGCAATAGTAGCTCCATGATTAAAGATTTTAAGCACTCTATGAAAAAGGAGTTTGAGATGACCGACTTGGGCTTAATGACTTATTTCCTTGGTATCGAAGTTATACAAGATAATGGAGGAATTTTTATCTCACAAGAAAATTATGCAAAGGAGGTTTTAAAGAAGTTTTCAATGGAAGATTGTCATCCTACAGATACACCTATTGAATATGGCACCAAGTTGACCAAGGAAGGTGAAGGTAAATACATTAATCCAACTTATTATAAAAGTCTAGTTGGATGTTTAAGGTATTTGACATGCACTCGACCTGATATACTATTTGGAGTTGGTTTAATAAGTAGATTTATGGAAGTTCCAAAGACATCTCATTTAAATGTCGCTAAAAGAATTTTACGATATATTAAAGGAACAATTGAGTATGAAATGTTCTATTCTTCATCTAAAAAGTTGGAGCTCATTGGATATAGTGCGGTGATTGGGCAAAGCTACGATGATCGGAAGAGTACAATTGGATTTGTATTTTATTTTGGTGAAGCTACATTCACTTGGTCTTTAAAAAAGCAACGGATCGTTGCTCTATCAAGTTGTGAAGCAGAATATATAGCAGCTTCTTCTAGTGTTTGTCATGCAATCTGGCTAAGAAGATTACTCCAAGAACTTCATATGCCACAGGAGAAGTCAACCAAGATTTATGTTAATAACAAATCAGCTATTGCCTTAGCCAAGAATCCAGTCTATCATGAAAGATCGAAGCATATCGATACAAGATTTCATTTCATAAGAGATCATATCAAAAATAAAGAAGTGGAGCTACATCATGTCAAGACAAGTGAACAAGTGGCTGATATACTTACAAAACCTCTCAAATTTGAAATATTTCAACAACTTCGAAAGAAACTTGGCATGCTAGATGGAACAAGTTTAAGGGGGGAAAATGTTGGAATTAAACTTGTTCAAGTATCATAAAGAGGTTCATTTCATCAAAAGAGGTTCATTGCATCAAGAGAGAGATTTATTACATCAAGAAGAAAAAATGGATTAAAAAACTATAGAAGGATAAGTCAAATTGGTTATTAGTTCTTGAAAGGGTTTCTTGAAAGAGAATGATTCATCTTGAATACAATTAATATAATGTATCTTTGGGGACTATATAAACCCCATATGTTGGGTCATGAGAGTAAGTGAGAGTTTCTGAAATTTGTAAAGAGTTTTTTCTTGAGAGAAATATAGAAGATTGAACCTTGTCCTACTCTTCCTCTGTTTCATATCTCTATTCCCTCTTCCTATCAACATCAACAACATCGTCGTCGTGACCTATGTCGCAAGCACCACCACGGCAAACACGGTGTTTCCAAGTAAGGCTTTATCAGTGCTATTACGTACTTGAGCCTCAGTGTTTATTCTCCCACATAACACTTCCACCCTAAACTTTGTGCTTAGTCTTCTCTAAGATACCTCATAATCATTCTTCCTCATTCCTTTACCATACCAACACTGTCTACTGCTCCCATATATGCACTCGGAATTTGTTATTTGAGCATATTTCTCTGAGTTAATAAACTAGAAGATGAGCCTCATGGACTATTACTTGCACTATAGCAGTAACAGCTCACTTTAGGGCCTTGATAAATGTTAGCTCCTTGAAACCAATAATGATTGGACTAGATTGTCAAAAAGATTCAATCTATGTGTCATGCAATTGAATAACGGATGTTTGTGTCAAAACTCAAAACTATACAAACTCCAAGAGTTTCCTTAGCATCTCCTTGGTGTCGATTGCAGATGCCACGGTGCTGCTACAGTGTGGGAGCAATGTCATATCCAGTGCAATCACGAACAGCAACGGAGTGTTTACTATGCTGGTGAATCCAGTGAACTCATTGCCCACACTGTTAAATAGCGCAGTGGTCCCCACTCCTCTCTCCACCTGCAACACGTCGCTCACCTCTACGGGGATCCTGCAGTCCTCCATGCAGCTACTCTCACGTGGACTCCTCGGAGAAATTCTCGACATCATGAATGTTGTCCCCACTCTTTTCACCTTCGTTGGGAATCTCCGCTAAGAAGATGACCACTGGAGCCATACACCGAAGATATATATATATATATATATATATATATGTACTATGGAATATATATATAAACTTATATCATCCTCAAGTTAATGTACTAGAATACCATGTATCTGTCATCTTTGTAATGGTGTTGAAACTTTTATCGCCATATATATTTTCTCGATATAAATGAATAAAATAATTATATAGCTTTCAAGTTTATAATTTACTACTCAAGCATTCTGTTCGACATTATCGAAGGTTCACTTTCCTGTAAACTTTGAGAAACCTCAGTTAATCTTAGAGTAATAACCGTGGCGCTGGAAAACTTTCGAGGTTCCAAAGGGCATTATCCAGAAATAATTTCTATTGCTCTTTTAATTGCTCTTAATGCAATTGTTTCGCTTCGACATTTTGGATATACAACAATGACTTGTATATGGTCTTAAAGGACTTCTCTCTCCTTTCTTCAATAGACTATTATTTGGGTGGATTGATCTGAATCCAATCGGAGCCCATTCTCACAACCAATATTAGGTTTTCTATTAATTTGATATAGTAGTAAGCTTTTAGAAACCTGAGTTGGTTGATCGGATCAAATCAAATTTTTGATTTCTGATTTGGATTTGCTCAAATATGAATTCTATCCAAACAATCAACTCAAATAAACTTAAATCTAAATACTATCGCAGAACAATAAAAACTAATTAGTCACATGCTATTTAATGAAAGAACGTCTTGTGTGTTTGCTCTTCTTTTCAGATTTTTGAAAATAACATATTTGTCCCTACGAGCTATAATCTTGCTCGTATCCCTCCAAATATTTAAATCCTCTCTAAACTCCTGTTCGAACATTATTGATCATGATTACTATTAGTTAACTTGAATTTACCTAAAATTTATTCTAATCGTTAATTTACTTTTATTCTATATTAATATTGACAAATAAATAGACATTGTAAGAACTACAACACTTTGTGGAAGCGTTGGAGATCTAGAGCTGGGGAATTAATTATAATAAAGAAGTGGATTGGAGAATGGAAAGAAAGCACGTATATCATAAAAGAATTGGCCTCCATTATTCCCAATCTGTAAGATTAGCACATAGACATTTGTCTTTATATGAATATTATGTATTTTCACTTTATGGTTGTGCATGTGGTTGTTTGATTTCTTTGGCCTTTTTGTCTTTTGGTCCAAAGTCACTCTCAAATCCTTCATTCTGGTATCTAAAAGAATCGGTAGTGTATTATTATATGTCATCAACCTAAGGAAGTATGAACACCTTTTTTTTTTAAATGACCTAGAGTAAAACTTCAAAATCTTTTCTATAACAATTAAAAGATTGAGTTCAATTACTGTAAATATATGTGGGATTCTAGTGTTGCAAGGATGTATGTTGCTAGACTTAAGTTTAAAGCTATAAACAAAAAACAAAAAAAAAACCCCATTTAGAGGTATACACCCACATGAGACAATGTTCTTATAGTGGTGTTGATGTTAATTAGAGTGCATGACATAATGTTAACAATTAATTAATTAATATTTTATTATTATAAAAAATAGAGAATTCTATTGACAAAGATAACAACACTATTTATATCAGAACTAAGCAAAAGATCTAAATTCTGATGAAATAAATTTCTTTAAAGGGTTGAATATTAATTGGGATTAGGATATATATCTAGAGAGATAACTCTAGAGGGTGGGTATATATATATATATATATATATAAGATTAGATGGTCCTTTATAATTGAATAAGGTATATTATGAGATTAATTAGATTCTGATAAGAGATATTAGTTAATATTAAATAATGTTTATATTATACTGGGATATTTTAGGGGATATTCTTACCTATAAATAGACAAGACCTTCTCTAAACCTAAGGGTGTGTGAGCTGAAGCGAGCCACAATATGTTGCATAATAGTTCTTGAGATATATTATAGTTATTCTCTCGATCTCCTCAAAATCAATAACAATGGTATGTGAAAGGATAGGAAGGGAGGAGAAGGGGTTTAGATCTATTCTAGTTCTATTTGCAGATTGATATCTCAAAAGGCAGTGCTCTTGAAGATCTAAAGGGATCTTATTCGGATGGTATCTAAAAATATGCATCATAAATATATTTAATATTATTTAATTTCAATCCTGGCATAATAGTTTTTCACATAATAGTTTGCATAATTATAGTTTTTATACTTACAATTCGTATCATAGCATAAGTATTTTAGATCAAAAATATTAGATCTATTTTTGTTTACGATATCGATCTAAATATCTTATCAATATGTATTCCTATATATTAAGTTCAATCGTTTACTTGAGCGATGTTGATGGTTGTTGTGCAGTAGAAAAACGCAACAATCTTGCTGCGTTTTGGCGGTTACATGGCGACGAGTGTGCGCATGCCGTCAACCATGTTGTTGATGGCCGGTCGTTGGGTCGATCGCATAGGCGGCGCATCAAGCGGTGACCGCGTGCGAAAAGGCCGCGGTGGCCTCACGCTGGCGCGTCTCAATGGTCGGCCGCGATCGCGACCACAGTCAACCACATCTGGCGATCGCATGCAAGGACGACAGCGGTGGGACAGAAATTAGGGTTAGGGCTTTTCTTCGATAAAAGGAAATTATAATTTTGCCATTCTACAAAAATCAATGTTTTACCATTCTATTGAAATTACAGTTTTGACTTTAGCAGAAATCATAGTTTTACCATTCTACTGAAATTATAGTTTTGTCTTTAGTCAAAATTATAGTTTTATCCTTCTATGAATAGGATTATTTATGATTTTACCCTTTGTGTTTTATTGATCTTATAACATTTCTACCCTTTATAAATTCTATAATTCTTTTTATATCCTTTTAGAATTATAGTTCTGCAATTATAAAATTAAGAAATTATGGTTTATTTTCTCAATTATGAAATTAATCAATATATAATCTAATAACATTTAATCATGATTATATTTTGATTATTTATTAATTAAATTTTATTTTGATTAAATTAGAATTAATGGATCTGGATCAATTTTGTTATTTTGATCAATTTATTTTATTAGACTTATGGGCTTCTCCAATTAAATAAAATTAATTAGTTTAATTAAAAATATAAATTATTATTTATTTATAATTTTCTCATATGAATTATTAATTGTATGTGTTAAATCCAATTATTGTTTCTTGGATATTTATTCAGTTATTCATATGCATATGTTGGGAATTATGAAATAATATTTATTTTACACATGAAGGCATAATTTATGTATTATCATGATTATAATTATCATATGAGTATTTTTTCCTATTGATTAAGTATTCAATAATTATTATGGTTGTTATTCTATTGTTGAACTGTTTCAGCATAAATTAGTTCAAATGAACTTGATGAATATTATTTGTAATTCATCTCCTTAAGTTATGCCTGACCGGTAGCTGCCAAAGTAGCATGGGATGGTAGGCTTATAAGATATGAAATATAATTAAAGTTTTATCATTTATAGGATAATTTAATTTATATTTTATATTACTATATTGGTCTTATAGTCACCAAAATGGCTTAGATCAATGATTTATAAAATAACGTTAAGGAACAAGTCTTAAATAATATTAAAAAAATAATATTCAAAATTATATGCATAATTAGGAGATTTAGATAATCCTAAAGGATAAACTATTTCAAATAATTATGTGATGGGTAGGATGATACTATTTTGGATATCCTTGCTTAGAATTGTATACCCAAGGTAGTAAAACTATTCCATAAGGATAATATCAGTCCTCCATAAATAATCTTGAGTAGCAACTAGATATGTCAACATTTTACCAAATGGTTAAATATTAATGATATCAATAGTTCATCATATTTTGGTAAACTCAAAGCATTAATATTATTTTATATTCTACAATGGTATTCTCGTCCATACATTCTCATACTTCTATTGTCCCTATTCTCTGGATCAAATTATTCATAATGGTTAGAGCATGTGCAATTTACATTGAGCGTATTAGATCTTGATTTGGCAATGCTTATTGAAAAGCAGAATTAACTAATGAAAGTACTTAGAATAAGTCAATAAAATGAAGGCTTAGGAAAGATCTAATAAGCTCAGTTTAATATTCATAAGAATGACAATTACAAATAATATAAAGACTTTATTCTTGGTTGTAAAATCTCATAAGTCATTGGGTGGCACATTAATGAAAGAACTTACTACTTAAGATAATGTTGGGAATGAAAGTTAAATTCAGGATCACATCCTCAATATGGTGACAAAGTTACAAAACTTAAGGAGTTGGGAATGAATGTTGATAAATCTTTCATTGTGCAATATATTCTTAATTCTCTTCCTTCTCAATTTGGCCCATTCAAGATTCACTACAATACAAATAAGGATAAGTAGGACTTGAATGAGTTAACTAATATGTGTGTTCAAGAAGAATTAATATTTAAGTAGAAACGTTCATATAATATCGCTACTACTTAATGAGTTGGTAACAAGAAAAGAAAATTGAAGCATTATCCATCAAAGAAATTTACGGGTCTAGAAATGTTAGATAGACTATTGAAAAGAATGCTATTACGGTAAAATACTTCTTTTGTGGCAAGAAAGGACATGTAAAGAAGGATTACATTAAACGTAGGACTTGGTTTGAAAATAAAGGTATAAACTCGATCTTTGTATATTTTAAATTAAACATTATAACTTCCTTCTAATACATGATGGATTGATATTGGTGCTTCAACTCATGTTACTAATAATATGCGGATTCCTTTCAATAAGAATATAAAAGATTCATAATTATAGGAAATCGTCTCAAAGTAAAAGTAGTATAGGGACTTATCGAAGAGACGGGTCATTTGATGGATCTTGAAGATATATGTTTTGTTATTACAATTTCTAAAAATTTAGTTTCTCTATCTAGAATTGATGAGTTAGGATATTATGTTTCTTTTGGTAATGGTAAACTCAATATATTTTATGATTCAATAAAAGATGGTTGATATGAATGAGGCTTCCTATGTTATTGGCATTGAGATATTCAAAGATCTTAAGGTTTGTTAGGGCTATCTCGGAAAGGTTATATTAATCGTATCTTGAGAGGTTTAATATGTAGCTTTACAAAGCCAATGATATCTTATTACTAGAGGTGAAAAATTTAGCCCAAACTAGTGCCCCAAAATGACTTAGAAATGGATCAAATGAAGAATATTCCTTATGGGTATGCAATTAGAAATCTACTATATGCTCAAACTACAAGGCTAGATATCGTTTCATTGCAATACTAAGTAGATACGAGTAACCCAAGAATGAAATATTAGAAATTTACAGAGAAAGTAATGAGATATTTGTAAGGGACAAAAGATTATATACTCACATATAGGAAATCGACACTTGAAGTAAGGATGTTTAGATGCTGATTTTGTAAATTACCTCAATAGCAAGAAATCCACTTGAGAATTGTGTTCATGCTAGTTGGTGGGGCAATTTCTTGGAAAAGTGTAAAACAATCAATTATTGCATAATCTATGATGAAAGCTAAATTTGTGACATGCTTTGAGGCCACAAATCAAGCTTTATGGCTACATAATTTTATTTGAGGACTTGGTGTGGTCGACTCAATTGCCAAGCCATTGAAGATATTTTGTGATAACACCATAGCGTTTTCTTCTCTAAGAATAACAAGTACTATAGTGGTTCCAAGCACATTGAGATAAAGTACTTAGTGGTTAGAGAGAGTCCAAACAACAAGTGTCAATTGAAAATTTCTACTATAATAATTATTGATCTATTTACTAAAGCATTCAGTGTAAAATATTTAAAAAATATGTTCTTAGAATGGAGCTTGTGAATAAGTCATAAAGGATATGATGATACATGTTTAAGTGGATGCTATTATTGATTTTTGTATAATTAAAGTTATTTATTTCTACTATCCTATTTGTATTTATGTTTATGCATATTATGATTATATGCAAGAAATAGGATTGTCTTGACAAAATAAATTATAAGGGTCATTATAGACTATATAAGGAAAGACTAACATTGTTATAGTACATAGAAGGAAGTGTGGTATTGATGACATAAAACCGCTATGACTCATATTGATTGTTAGACTAAATATAGTATTACTATGCTTATTGGACTTATTGACTTATTTTTAAAATCATGGCCATGTATAAAATGCCTTTTAAAATTTTTAGAATCTAATTATATAAAATTTATTTTCAAATAAATTTTATTTTATTTATCTTGATTTTTGATATCTTTTATATCTTATCAATTAATGGGCCAAGTGGGAGAATGTAAGATTATATAATCCTTTATAATTAAATAAGATATATTATGAGATTAATTGGATTCGATAAGAGATATTAGCCAATATTAAATAAAGTTTATATTTATATTTGGATATTTTAGGAATGACCTTGATGGAAGGAACTCTCATAATTGCTTACTCTACTCTAGCCTATAAATAGATATGACCTTCTTTAAACCTAAGGGTGTATGAGCTTAAATAACCGCAACAGATAATAGTTCTTGAGAGAGATTACGGTTATTCTCTCAATTTTTAAAATCATCAATAACGTGATCCGTGAAAGGATGGGAAGAAAGAAGAAGGGTATAGATTTATTCTACTTCTATTGACAACTCAAGAATATTTAAATCTAGAAGACGATGCTCTTAAAGATCTAAAGGATTCTCGATGATATCCAAAGGTATGTATCATAAATAGATCTAATACTATTTTATTTCAATCCTTACATAATAATTTTCTACCTAATAATTTTCATAATTATAATATATATATATATATATATATATATATATCATTCATTTCCTTGTCAACTCACTAGTTTTTCGTTGAACTGTTTCATTAGAATACCATATACATGAATAATTAGTTTTTATAAGAGAACGAGGAGTTTAGCTTTTTATTGTCGTTTTGTGTATTTTTGGAAAATTAAAAACTTCAAAATATGAGATTTGAAACTGGTATTGTCTCTCTCATGCCTAGAACTTGCATGTGGTGTTCTACATGTCAAACTCCTCTCTCTCAAGTATTCAACTCTAAACCCATCCACTAGAGCAATGCCGGTGGTTAATCACTAACTTCGATGGTGATGGAAGGGCATAGTCTGCGGAGACCACTTGATATTACACACTAGACAACGCCAATGATCAAAGAAAGAACAAAATGGTTTGGTATTGAGCAATAGACGAGGACCAAAGGAAATGCATAGACCATCGAGATATGAAAAAGTAGCGGCTTGGATGGATTGCAAACCGTAAGACTAAAATTGCACTCGGAAGATCTGGACACGCCAATGTAAAAAGAGCTCGTTTTGGTCAATTATGTAGGAAAAAAATAAATTAAGTTTCACGACGTGATGAATCATTTACGAAGTATTCTACTCATAAGCATTTGGTTGCTTGTAAACAAATAGATCACTTGCAATATCCATATCACAAGTCAAAAATAATGTTTATATTTAAGCATTTTGTTGGTTGTAAATAAATCACTTGCAATATCCAGCATATCACAAGTCAAAATATTGTTTAGATTTGTAAGATAAAAATTAAAATAAGTAAATAAGGTTTACAGTTTACGTTTGAACAAAAATATTGTTTTGTACATAAGATCTTTGTGTATAACTAAAACCAAAAAGTTAAGGAGCTTTTCTTTTATATTATTGTAGTTTGGCTTTCTTTCCATTTGGTATGAGTATTGAAAATTATTATGATTATTAAGTATTTCTTATTGTATTCAAACTATTTGGAGAAGATTTAATTAAATTTAAATTTCTCAAAAGATTAGGATTAAGATTTAGATTAGAAATTCAAGTAGAAAGAGTAGTCAATTAGGGTTACTTTTATAAATATATTTTAATCTCAAGATTTGGACGATAAGGAGAGGCATAAAGTAAAATACTATAAGTATTCATGAGGTATTCTCTAATAGATCTAATGTTATGCCCCAAATGAATATATATATATATATATATATATATATATATATATATATATATATATATATATATAATCAATATCTAGGTAAGAACATCTAATTGTGAACTCTCCTAACAACAAATAAAGAAGTATTACTCAATAAGATAGATTTATCTCTGGATAATTAATGAAGATAACCCACATAACACTCCTAATAGTAAATGAAATGATATCCCTCATTCGTCAAAGTTGGGATATGTTCCTTTCAATAGCATATGGAGGAACTATGTAGTTGACACGTCAAACAATCCACAATATCAGGAAATCACCATCCAATATAGTGGCTATCCTATAATTAATAATTAAGAGATCATACAAGTCCTTTTATCATATTAGAATCACATGCCATTTCATAACATTTTATCATATCATCTTATGATCATATCATTATATCATCACTCAATCAATCGAGACAATCATAATTCAATAGGTCATACTAGGAAAATGATATAGGAGATTTCAGCCAATGGGTGCTACTTACTATATAATGAGTCCAAAATTTATGTCATATAGGGTGAACCAAGTTGAGATATCATGTCCATACTATCCTAAGTAAATCGTTTTGAATCACATATTTTGATGATGAAATCAATTGATGAATTTATAGACTAATATACTTTTAATAAAAGTAACATAAGAAAAACTTTGATCATGGACTCAAACCATCGAAGGGCAAATTGTTGAAGCAAAAAATTAAATGTTGGGCGGAAAGCATCCTGTCAAAGATTAGACATCGGGCCAAGGATTAATCGACATGCAAGGATGAACTTGCCATGAGTTCAAGCATCGGACGGAAGGATCAAGTGTTGCGCCAAAAGATTGGATATTGTGGGAAGTCAACATATCAATAAAATGGGTCATACGTTGAAGGAAAGGACAATGCATCGAAGGTTCGAAGTACCAAATGAATAGATGACACTTGAACAATATGTTGAAGGCTTCATAATTATAATTAGAGTGGTTAAGTCTAGATCATGATCATTTGGAGTCAAATTGAGTAGGTATTGGGTCAAAATCATGCCACTTGATTTGGATGAACCAAGACCGAATTGGGCATGTTAGAAGACCAATTATATAATCTAAAAAACCAAACCAAATAATACCAAGAATAAAATCACTATTTTATGCTTTTTCAAGACTTTATAATATTATTAATTATATATACAATAATTTATAAAAATAGTCCATAAGTCTCAATATAGTACTATAATACCAAATAAATTTAAATTTTTGCTCAATTTTTAATTTGAGAGTCTATAAATATATTGCTTGATGAATAAAATTTTATTAAAAGTTATAAATCATTTATACTCTATTTTTTTGATCTATAAATATCATATATAGAATTATTTTAAAGTTATAATTGAGTTTTCAAAAATTGTAAGGTTCTTAAGCAAAAAATAATGTTGTAAAATTTCTTCATTAAAGAAGATTGGTAGTAAATAATGGCCTTAAGAGAAAAAACATCTAAGTACATAAAACCAAAATATAAATTATCTCTTTTTTATATTATTGCTTAGTATTTATTTTATCGACTTACATTTTTTAAATATCCGATATAGATTTATCGATCAAATAAATAGATCTTTTGTAATAATAATAATATCTTAGTGTTATTATATAAATATTTATCTATTATCACATGTACATACAAAATTTAAAATCAATAATAATGTAGAAATATATCATTTACAATGTATATATGTATCAAAAGACTTACATAATTCTTAAATTTTATTATATATATATATATAATAAATTACATCAAATAAATATAAAAATAAACAAAATATTGATTAAGTTAAACTAATACACATATTAAAATCACTATCTAATATATTTAAATAAATTTCATAATGAACATATAATATTAATAAAATATCTTATTTATATTAAGAAACTAATCAAACAATATAAATATTATAATATTCATTTTTATAAAACTATGACATATTATTTAATCTTTTAAAGATATCTTATTAATCTTTTATATATTTTCACTATATATATATATATATATATATATATATATATATATATATATATATATTTGATAATATTGAGGATACATCAATAAATATTTAAAAATAAAGAATTTATTTGATTGATTTATAAGTCTTATTAAGAAATTTATCAAGATAAACAAATATTAAACATCAAAATAAATAATAAATTTATTTAAAAATACTTTTATTATTTTAAAAATTATTTACAATATATTTTAAAAAAAAAATCTTATTCATATATAAAGAATATTTTATTTGATTATTTTCAATTCATTCTAAAGCACCTATATTTAATTGTATACTAAATCTTTTCAATATTATATATCTTTTAATAGATAATCTATAATATCTTAAAATAATTATCATATTCAATATATATATTTTATAACTTGATAGTAAATAAAAACTAGATAATAAATCAAGATCACTATCAAGTAAAATATTATCCATTTATAATACTAATATAATAAACTTACTACATGATCGATATAAATATTGAACAATAGTATCTTTCTTAAATCTAAAGAAAGTAATAGTATCAAGAAACTTTATATATCATTATCAAAAGTCTTTAAGGTAATAAATGGATTTTTGTATACCAAATTTTATATTTCTTTTATTTTATTTGTGAATCGTTTAGAATAATATATATATATATAAAGCTAGATCCTTAATCAAAAAACTTATTTTCACATCTCTATGATGTAACTCAAACTCATAATAAAAAATGAGTCACCAATATCATGAGAGATTCTTAATGAGTTCATTTAAACTAAATAAAATATCTTATTTGATTGATACATTTCTTCTGAGTAAAACCTTTAATCATAAGTTTGACTATTATATCTTTCGGTATTACCCTTTGAGTTACATTTATGTAACATACTCTTTTACAATTATTGGATAATTCAACGAATACTCAGACACTATTTTAGTCATTGATTTCAACTCTTTTTTTATTATATCATTTTTTTTCAGAATTACTACTTTTCATGACATGTGAAAGCAATGAGGGATTCTTTTTTATTTTTGTATTATAATATGATCATTGTAGATATACTACATAATAATTATAAATGACAGGATTCTTTCCCCTTGAGATATTCTCAAAATTCTCAATTGCGGTTGTGGTACAAGACCATTAATAATGATATCAATATTATATGGGAGTTCAGTGATATTTTGTTATTCACCTTTATCAAATTATTTAATAATTTGAGTAATCTCTTAAATAATAAAGGAATATCAACCTGTATCTCCTCTATATCAAAATTAAATTTTGAGATTTTCACTCTCATTGATTCGTTATTTTATAAGAATCTTATATTAATATATTTAAATATCCTTATACTATGATTAGGGCAATAAGATATGTACCCCTTTGAACTTTTCTAAATAAATAATAAAATATTTAAAATAATTATTAAATCTAATTTTCTTTTATGTGAATTGAAGATCCTAATCTGTAGGATAATCCTAAGTATGTATAATCTTAAGGATTTCTTGTCATAACTCAAAAGAAGTTAATGGAATTAATTTATTAAGAATTCTATTCATGATATACATAATTGTACTTAAAACTTCTCATTACATTGATTTGGATATAAAAGAATAACTCACAATGTTCCTAATCATATATGTAAGTGTATGATTATACCTTTCAAAAATCCTATTCATTGTGACATATCTAGTAAACTATCGAACATATATACCCTACTTTTTAGGGATCTAGTAAAAGAATTAGAAAGTTTATGATAGAGACACAATATTCGACAATCCTAGGTAAAAATCTAAATTTTAGAATTATAATAATATAACATGTATCCTCAAGGTCCATCAAACGAATCATCTCTAGGTATAGGCAATAAATA
The DNA here is from genome assembly GCA_021527575.1 of Ensete glaucum. Classification (NCBI taxonomy): domain Eukaryota; kingdom Viridiplantae; phylum Streptophyta; class Magnoliopsida; order Zingiberales; family Musaceae; genus Ensete; species Ensete glaucum. Next base: position 26,775,046 of record CM038555.1, read on the forward strand.
CAAACTGCTATCATTTTCGCTTTAAGATGATTTCTTGTAATGATAAGTATTTCATTCTCTTTTAGTGATTCATATTAAAATGAATCCCTATTATTAGTAAATATATGTTGAAGCATCAAAATTAATCCAGCAAGTATTAGAAATATAATTTTTATATTATTTGATTTGAAATATATAAAGGTTAGACTTACACTTTTTTTTTTCAAATCAAATCTTATAATATTTCTTCACAAAACTTTCCTTGCTACAGATATATCACTTTATTGTGAAGATTTTCCTTTAATGAGTTTATATAGTATTTATAAACTCAAGTAATTTATGCCTCAACTTTATTTTATTATTACCCACTCCTTAATGTCACGAATGGTCATTGCTCAACCACAATACCTTCACTCAACGGACCGTTCGTCGCTTTTGCTTACTTGTACAGATGTTTGGTAACCTGTTTTACCTTGTTTTAATGTATTTTTGCCTAAAAAATGTAAGCAGAAACAGTTTGGAATACTGCAGAACAATCGTTCATTGTGTAGAACCAAAATAGCCCAAAACGATCGAGTTTTGAGCCATTTTCGCATGTTTTAGTATGCATTTTGAGTGCTGCAAAGTGTTAGCCATCTCAGCCCCTTGGAACCACCCGAGTGGCACGAGGGGGATGGGGCTTTAGAATAGTATCGGGCGTGAGCATTCATCAAAAGTTGAACTCAACTTACATTTGATACCTTGGGAACCGTCGTTTGTGGACTTACGATAGTTCTTACAGCCCTTTAAAGTCCTATTTCGCTCTCTTTCTCTCTTTCTCTGTTGCACTCAAAGTGTTCGACGAATTGCTTGTAAGAGCTGCCCTCTCTGCGAGATGTCGAGACTTGTCAATTGCTCGTATTCAAAACTAATTAACTTTTCTTTTGTAGGTCCTTCGGGACCCGCACGAGGTTGCAAGTGGGCTGACCCTTTGTGGGTCAATAACACTTTGGCATTTCATAACTTAGGCAATCCCAGCTAAGTCTGGAACATTGGGTAAGGTTGCTCCATGACTTAGGTAATTCCAACTAAGTCTTCAAGTTTGCCATTTGGGTGCCGCACAACTTAAGCAAATTCAGCTAAGCCCGTGACATTGTGCTATCAGAGCAGACAAGCAATTCGACCAACTAACGAAAAAGATTCACAATTTTGCCATGGCAAAGCACAGTGGTGAATTGAGCAAGTGGGCTGCAGGTGCAAACTCACTTGCAAGTAGCTGTAAGTGGGCTGCAAGTGCAAACTCACTCATAAGTTGTTGAAGCCACTCATGAGTGCGATAGCGAACAAGACAAGCATGAAGTTGGGTACTCTCGTGAGTGGAGAGACATAACTGTGCCAACTAGGAAAAGGAGCCACATAGATAGACTTATAATGGTAGAAACCCACCTCAATGTTCTTGAAGTGAGCTTGGAGAAACTCTACCAAGGGCAACGAAGACTCCTTAGGGTAGAGAGCTTGCAAGAAGAAGCTGAATCTCAGATAGACAAGGTTGAGTCCACAACCGATAAGGATACCAAAGACTCGGTATGACATCTACTAAGTTATGGCGAACTCACGACAAAGGTGATGTTACTTACAAGAACTCTTAATGCGGGAGGGAAAAATACCTATGTTACGCTGCCACAAAGCTTCAGGGCACCTGAGCCGCATTGCTATGGGGGTGCCAGAGATGCCAAGGAGCTCAAAATTTTTTTGTTCGATATAGAATAGTATTTTCGTGCTATAAGACCTGATTCAGAGGAAACTAAAGTTTCTATAAAAATAATGTATTTAAACGGAGATGCAAAACCTTAGTGGCGAACTCATTGAGAAGAGATCCAGCAAGGTCGATGTCATGTGGATATATGAGAAGACTTAAAGCGAGAGTTGATAATTCAGTTCTTGCTTGAGAACACAGAGTTTATCGCAAGAAGGAAATTAAGACATCTCCGCTAAAGTACATCCATCATAGACTGTGAAGCAATTTTCAGCCTTGATGTTGGATATACAAGATATGTCTGAGAATGACAAACTATTTAGCTTCCTTGATGACTTAAAGTCATGCAACAAGAACTCAAATCGCATCGGGGAATGTCACCGACGTGTGGGCAATTGCAAAAGGCGATGACTTTATTTCTTCAGATGACTTGAGTAAAAAGAAATAATCCTTGGGAAATCATCCAACAAAATACTCTCGAGTGAATAAGTCTAGGGGTGAACAAAAGAAGAACTTTTATAAGGGACCAAGCTCAGAAGGCAAGGCCCCAAAGTCTGGTGGATGCTTCTTATATGGTGGACCACATATGGTGAGAGAGTACCAAAAGGTGCACTTAATGCTTTAACTGCATCGATACACCCCCACAAGTTAGACAAGGGTAAAGTTGTCACCCTTAGTTTGGGCAGTTCTGAATTCAATAGTGAGATGAGAAGTCACAAGACCTCCGAATGGGAGAAATACGCTTGTTGAATATATTCCGGGGTCAAGTGGGGGAGAACACAAAGGCAAAGCCATCAAAAGCAGTGAGCAGCAAGCTGATGTATATGGACATCAAGCTAAATGGTCGAATAACTCGGGCAATGGTGGACCTAGGTGCTACCCATAATTTTACTACCGATAGAGAAGCTATGTGATTTGGACAAATCTTGGAGAAGAATCCAAGTCGTATAAAAGCTATAAACTCGAGGCCAAACAGATCTCGGACTAGCAAAGGAGTCTCTATCAAGATTAGAACATGGAGCGAGAGCACGAACATGATGGCATTGCCCTTAGCAAGTGATTCTTGGGATGAAATTCATGCACAAGAAAATTGGTGCCTATGCCATTTTGAACACCCTATGTCTAATGGGAGGCGATGACACTGTGTGGTTTCAGTTTTCAAGGAGGAACTAAGGATCTATAACAAATATCAGCATTATAATTAAAGAAGGGGTACAAAAGATGAATTAACCTTTGCAATCATAAAGCTAGAGACATTTGAGGAGGACATTCAAGAACATGCTATAGTGGCAAACATCCTGAAGGAGTTTTCAGATATGATGTCGACTGAGTTACCAAAAATTCTACCACCACGCAGAGGTGTGGATCATCATATTAAGTTGGAGCCAAAGTTAAGCCTCCAGCATGACCACCATACCACATGGTCCCTCTAGAGTTAGCAGAACTCAAGAAGCAGTTAGATGAACTACTGAGTGGTGGCCTTATCCGCAGTTCAAAGGCATCATTTGGAGCTTCAGTCCTCTTCCAGAAGAAATAAGATGGGAGCCTCCGATTATGTGTCGATTATCAAGCCCTAAATAAGGTGACGATGAAGAACAAATACCCTATCCTACTCATCATGGATTTGTTCGATCAATTGAGCAAGACTAAGTACTTCTCCAAACTTGAACTTTGATTGAGGTACTGGCAGGTGCGTATTGCAAAAGGGGACGAGACAAAAACTACCTGTGTGACCAGGTATGAAGCATTTGAGTTCTTGGTGATGTCTTTCGACTTTACCAACACTCCAGTCACATTTTGTACTCTAATGGATCAACTGTTCAAGGAATATTTGGATAAGTTTATGGTCATTTACCTAGATGATATAGTCGTTTATAGCTAAACACTTGAGAAGCATGTTGAGCACCTTCGGACAATCTTCAAAGTTCTCAGGGAGCCACTTTGTTTGTAAAGAGGGAGAAGTGTTACTTTACTCAAACAAAGATCTTATTCTTGAGGCATCGAATCGACGATGGTTCTATCCGACGAAAAATTGAAGGTGTAAGCTATGAGACACCAAAGAAGGTGCTAGAGTTGAGATCTTTTCTTAGATTCGTCAACTATTATTAATGCTTCATAGCTGGATACTCAAAGCACATAGCTCCACTGACGAAGTTGCTAAAGAAGGAGTAGTCTTGGAGATGGTCGGATAAGTGTGAAGCGACTTTCTAAGACCTGAAGACTACTGTGTTGGAGGAACCAATACTCAGATTACCGAACTTTGGGAAGTCTTTTGAAGTCTATACGATGCTTCTAACTTCATCGATAAGTGTAAATGTCATGGCTGATGCATTAAGCATAAATGTCATGGCTGATACATTAAGCATAAATGTCGTGGCTGATGCATTAAGCCACAAAGTGGAATTGGTGAATGCTATATAGTTGGAGGGTGGAGGCCAAGTCAATTACACTCTAACTTCCTTTCTAGGATTAGGGATGGACTATACAGTGATCCTCAAGCAGTAACTCTGATGCAACTCATTAAAGAGTGAAAGGCATGATGATTTTGGATCCAGGAGGGACTCATCTATACAAAAGGGAACAGAGTTTATGTTCCAAGAGCAGATAATTTGAGGTGTGAACTCTTGAAAGAGTACCACGATTCCCTTTAGGCAAGACATTCGGGCATCCACTGAACAATGGCTCTCATGGAGAAGGCTTTCTATTGGTCGAATATGGGGACAGATGTGAAGGAATATGTTCGAACATGCCTTACTTACCAACATGATAAGGTAGAGTAGCAGAAGCCGATGAGGTTTTTGGAGCCATTACCCTTACTAAAATAGTCATGGGAGATCATTTTCTTGGACTTCTTATCAAGCTTGCCCACAGTAGGGGGACTTGGATTGATACTTGTGGTAATCGATCAGTTCTTAAAGTATGCAACATTCATTGCTGCACCCCTATATTGTTCAACATAGGAGGCGGCTAAGCTGATGATGAAGAATGTGGTGAAGTATTAGGAAGTCTCATACAACATCATTAGTGATCGAGATTCTTGATTATTAGGATGATTCTGGACCAAGCTATTCAAGCTATTGGGATCTAAATTATACTTCTCCAAAAGCCTCCACCCTCAGATAGATGGCCAAACTGAAAGAATCAACTCGCTCTTGGAGCAATTTCTCTGGCACTACGTGAGTGCTAACCAACAAGATTGAGTGAAGTTGTTGGACATAGCCCAATTCTCCTACAACTTGCGGTGAAGCTCTACATCTAATAAGAGCTGAGATTATAACGGGACAACAACTATCGACTCCTTACACGTTGGCTATTGGTTATATAAGGAGTAGCTCGTCGGCTTATCACTTCGTAAAGGAATAACATCGAAATGCAGATATTGCTCAGGCCTACTTAGAGAAGACGACCAAAAAGATGAAGAAATGGACTTGGGAAGATGACCATAGGAGTTTAAAGTTGGCGACTTGGTATTGGTAAAACTTAAATCAGCATCACTCAAGTTCTTTAGGCACAAAATGCATGAAGGGTTGGTACGTAAATATGAAGGGCCTTTCTCAATTATCAATAGGGTGGGCAATGTTTCCTACAAGTTACAACGATATGGTTCAAAATTCACAATATCTTCTATGCAAGCAACTTGAAAACCTACCATTCAGATCCACAAGATGCTTCCCGAAATATTTCAACTTGTCTACCTCCAATTAGAGCCTCCTATGAGAAGCGAGTTGAGACCATTCTAGTGGATCATAAAACTAAGCTACCTAGTGGAGCGGAGCAAACTGAGTACTTTATGAAGTAGCAAAAGCTTCCCACAAGCTAATTAGGAGTCAAGACACCCTCGACATAAAAAGCCTACGTTAAAGCCTACTAACAAGCATTGAGGACATGGATAGTTTAAGTTGGGGAGAATGTCACGAACGGTCATCGCTCAACCGTAATACCATCACTCAACATATCGTTCATTGCTTTTTCTTGTATAGATATTTGCCACTTGGTTTGCCTTATTTTTATGTGTTGCCTAAGAAATATAAGAAGAAATTGAACACTATAGAATGATCCGCCATGGATAAAAATATAAATAAGGTGTTTGACATAATACTCATGTTTGTCTGTGTCCTTTGGTTTTATACATTCTTTATAGAAAAGTAGTAGGCTCATAGTAAGATTGATAGCCCTAGTTTGGTTAGCTTTTGTGATCGGTTTTGGCTTGAACGAGAGTTGTGTCATGTAGGGACTTGGTCTATAATGAACCATTATCCTTCGTGCAACTCAAAACTTGTAAAGTATATAGTTGTAATTTGTATTGGCTATATAAAGTGTTTGCTAAAGTTGTTACTTGTGGATCCCGAGGGAAGTGCTTCCTCTAACGCTTTCTCTTTTGTAGGTCCTAAGGGACCCTAGAAGGTTCGGAGAGGCTGACCTTGATAGACTCACAATGGTGCCACACAACTTAGGCAAAATCAGCTAAGTTCATAATATTTTGGTATCGTAGGACAAGCACACACTAAACACTTGTCATACAAAGGGTGACTTAGATGGACTATGTGGAGGGTAGCCCATGTATGATTGTTTGGGAGAAAGCGGACATGGAGATGTAGGGAAATGAGTCACTCAAAGGAGTGAGCATCGTTGATTGGCATTCAAATTTGACCCTTTGCATGAGAGGCACCATGAGGACAAGCAAGCTAGAAAGAATGTGTAGCGCACAAAGGTTGGGATGGTTTAATTCAAGCTACGCTCGGCGTTGGCAACTAAACTTGATGGTGCTCAAGGCGGGCGCTTAGTAAAAGATGAGACCATGCAAAGTGGGATGTGTTGCTCAACAACAAAGAGTTGTGCAAAGCTCATAAAGGTGAGGGAATTGTTAGCTCAAAGAATTCAGACTCATCCAAGGGCTTGTATGTGGACGTTGGAGTGTTCGTGGTCATCCCAAGGGATCGAACTTGATGTCATAGAGCATTAAAACTTTCTCTTGATATGGAAAGGATACGTCCATAGGAGACTGAAGTGTGCTTCAAAGTATTTAAGCCTTGAAGGGTGCGATGTAGAAGATGTCATGAAGAGCAAGCGCTTTCCTTGGATAGAGATCAAGGACATAAACTCTTGTAGAGGCAAGAGTAGGATTATGTCATTTTATGTGTTCTTCATTCTGATGGGATAAACTCATTTTGTATGGTGTCATAGACGAAAGGAGCTTCGAGGCACATGCACCTTATCTCATATAGGCATTTGACAAAGGAACTAAGGTGATTCCACTTGCAGAGGCGAAGTTGGAATCAGAAGGACTTAGCATGGGGTAAGAGGACGCAGGGGTGGATACTCTTGAAGAATATACCATAGTGCTGCTATTCGAGTTATCATAAAGAAAGTGGTGCACAGTGGAGATTGTGCTGGTAGGGGATAGAAGCCCAGGATCCAAATAATGGTGCACCAATTTTAGTGAAGTTTGGGGACTTCGAGAGCTACTAGGTGGCGAACTATCCTAGAGTGATACTTCATCTAGGGGTGAGCCGAGAATGGGTGAGCGAAGGTGAATTGCCAAAGGAGCTAATACAATCGGAGATGATAGAGGCTGTGTTGGCAGAGGCCATACAAGGAGAGATTGTAGTCTGAGTTCATCACTTATGAATCTGAATGCAATAGAGATGTCACCAGGAGGCGACATGGTGCAGTGGATCATGGTGGAATAGTTCACGGCAATACAACACACACGAAGATATCCCGTGAGGGACACGATCATGCAGAGGTATAATTAGGAACTAATGGAAGCTCCACTTCAGTGAATAACACAACTGCAAGAAGGACTATAGATTCAAGGAGTGAATGTCATAGTACCGCAAAGGTGGGTCTTTCGTATGTGTGCATCAAATCTTACATCGAATGAAAGCTTTGGTTATTGACATATGGGGGCTATGTACTATCGAGGAAAAATTTTGAGTGCAAGTACCCGTGAGTCCCATTGGTGGGACTTGATCATACAGAGGTATGATCGGAGTAACTAGATAGTTGGACTACGTAAGTGCTTATATTCGCTTAAGGGAGCCCGACAAGTCAGAGGGCAAGGCCCAGTAAGTGAACATTGCTACCCAGGAAGCTAAGGATAATAGAATCGATGCAAGCCCTATAACAAAATGGTGGAGGCCATGTATGAGATTTTTAGTCTATCTTTCCATCGACCAAGGAGAACTGCTAGGAGAACACAGAGGTGTTGAAGCATGTGGTTGAAAGGAGCGAGGAAGCAATGACGAGTCTATAGGGGCTCAGCTACCCAAAAGCAAATCATCGATCAGAAAGGAGGTAGACTCGGAGGAGTGCCATAGTGTCGTAGAGGTGGACCTATCGAACGCAAAGAAAAATAATACAGATGCAAGGCAACGGATAGTAGGGCCATGGGCTCGACAACACCATGGTACCACAGAGGCGGAACTTCCATAGAGTCATCGATCCCTTGTTCTCATGGAGGGAGAGCGTTGGTCGTGAAAGGGACCAAGGAGGTAGAGAATGCAGAGGCATAACTCCAAGTACCAAGACAGCGTGGAAGGGCAAAGGCCAAGGAACTTTATAAGACCAGTGTTGATAGGCTTCTCATTAAGATAGCCGAAAGTGAGAGACTTTAGGTTGATGTAGGAGTGCTCGACTAAGGAATGAAATAAGCAGTACACGTATTATACCTTTTCTACTCGGAGGAATAGGCGACAAAGGTGATGGAGAAGATGGTACTATCCTAGAGGTGATCAGAACTATCAAAGACTTACTCCAAGTTAGGGGACTCTAAGTTGGGGTAAACTTTTATTCTTTTTAGGCAAAAGTTCTTACATTCCAGAAGTTCGGTGGCAGTGGGAAGGTAAATTATAATAGTTAACTCAACGCAAGGAGTGTAAACACTTCAAGTGCTTCAAAAGTATGAGCAAAGAGCAAGCGAAATGCTAGCAATCAGCTCGATGCATGAAGTATAACCTTGAGGAGGTGGGCGAAATCAAGTAACCTTTACCTTCTCAACTCAAGAGAATGGGTGAAACCAAGTACCACAATTCTTATACCTCGAGGAGGTGGCCGAAATTAAGTAACATTTGCCTTCTCAACTCAATAAGAATGAGCGAAACTTAGTACCCTGATTCTCTTATTTATCTAGTAGAGGAGCTCTATACAAGTTTAGTGACCCTTCGAGGAAAGCTTATGGAAGATAATAGTTGTCAAATCATCACCGTTGGTGATCAGTATTATTGAGAGTAGATTATCAGCTTCATTTCCTAATAGAATGCCAATTGACAGCGGGAGTGATGCGAAACTACTTGGAAGTGACAACTAAGTTGAAGAATTGATGGGCAAATTTTGTAAAGGACATAAAAAAATTAAAAAGTCTACGAGACGATGCTCATTAAAGCTCCAATAAGCATCCACCCAGTTTAAGCAACATGAGATCATTGCGATACTAACATATAACAAGGAAGGTCTTTTCCTTAATCGGAAGGATCCACAAGAATCAACAAGGATTCGCACAACTTAGCCAACCCTACAACAAAGTCAGTCATTAACGAGTTGAAGTGCATGGCGGATAAGAGTTTGACTACTCAACAACAGCGGTTGAGAGCCAAGGGGCATGTTGCAGCCAAAGAAGAAAATTGAAGATTTAGCAAAAGGTGAGGAAATGCAGCTACTGGGGCTTCAATAAGGACGTCAAGGAATAAATGGGGAGAATATCATGGACAAAAATATAAATAAGGTGTTCAAGTAATGCTCATGTTTGTCTGTGTCCTTCAATAAGGTCGTCAACAATATCACAAGAAATATTAATAGTGAATCTATTGATCAAAGATAAGAAACCTTCTATTGCCTGCAGGTAAGCAATAGAATAAATTGGATTAAAAGCATATCGATAATAACGATGAACTGTTCATGGGTCGTAAATAAAAATCGATTACCGCCTTTTCAGGAACAAAAGATACTAATAAATAGATCTAAAATATTTTATTCCAAAACTATGACTCTAATATCAAATTATTAGCATAAAATATATAATCCGCTATAAGTTATACGAAAAACTTACATCCTAGGAATAAAATTAAATAATAATATATCTAGATATTACAATGCGTACCTTTCAATATTGTTCAGAAAACCTTTATCTGACTTACAAGCACACTATTATCGGATCTTAGTATCACAGGGATGTCGATCTACAAGGAGAACTAGATTTGTCATCTCCTCTCCTCATGTTAGGGTTAGTAAATATTTTAGGAGTCCTAATCATATTTAGATTACTTAAGAAGTCCTAATTAAATTTAAACTCCTCGATAGATTAAGATTATGATTTAAATTAGAGAGGAAGAGTAAACCTAAGAAAATTAAGATGTATTCCTATAAATAAACCTTAAATCTCATGTTATTAATAAAAGAAAGAAAAGGGTATCATATTGTAGATCTAGAGAAGATTGTGAGATTAGCTCTTCAAACTTATGTGATAGAATCAACTTCAATAGGTTATTTTTATATTGATGTTCTCATATAATGAAGAATTGAATTTTTCTCATAGGCATGGTAGAAAATTATAGAAATATATTAATTTTACATTGACTTCTTAGTATATTATTTATTTATTATATATTTTTATTATATCCTCTGCATTAATTGTAATAAATAATAATTATTTATCATTTATTTTTAATTTTAATTTTATTATTCCTCCCTCTCAAGAATAATTATCTCCTCTGCATTAATTGTAACTATATGAATAATTTTTATGTTGTAAGCATCAAATGATCTATAATGTATACATGTAGGCTTTTCTCTTAATAAAAAGTCAAAAAACTTGAATTAAAAAATTGGTGTATAAGGTGCGACAATGTTGCTATTTGAACATTAAAAGTGGATAAGTACATGCAGTTTATTATTAATTAGTATCTTTGAAAAAGATATTTATTTTACTGTCGTAATGCAAATGGCTAATTAACACGAGGCCTTTTTTTTTTCAATTGTTAAGTCCAAATTGAATAATAAACTATTTTACTATTTTATTAGAAAACATCTCTCATGCGTGTAATAATATAATTTGATCATGTAACACTCCTCATTTATTTCTGTCTCCAAAATGAACTAAGACTTAGGTTAATTATAAAGGTTTTATAAGTATATTACTGCAAACTTTGGTTTAATCATCTTGGGTCAGTGTATTACGCATGGTGAGAAGCTCAAAATATGAAAGAACGATCTATGGAGGGGTTATCATCATGGTAGGGTTATCTAATGGATATACAGTAACTTCGACTAAGAATTTTAAACAGGTGACTTAGGTTTAATAAGATTAATGATAATATCTCTTAAATTAAATTGAGTCATTAATAATAAATAATATCTATCGTATTGAATAGAAAGATCGATAAAATATGTGAAAGTCAGATAATCTGAAAATAAAGTTTGCTCAAGACAAACATGTATTTCTTCAAAAGGCAATTTAAGTAATATCTTAAAGCTAATTCCTAGAAGCTCATCGATTATGTAAGGATAAATTGCTTAGCTTCTCACTTTGTTATAAAAATAAATGACAAGAGACTTAAATTAAAATTGGTTTGGTTTGGTGAAATTTACTAATTACTTTTTGTTATCCTATAGAATTTCTTTTGTTTTCAAATGTTAGATTTTTTTAATTGTTAAAATATCAGAATCCATTAGTATACATGTTTACTCGCCCTATAGACTTGTTGTTTCCTATCGAACCAAAATGTCATCAACTTTTCCTTCTGCTTGTACACTAAATGCATAACAATGATATATTTTTATTGACGATTTGGGACCAGACTTTGACTTCAACTAACTTGGGAATTCCAGTTTTATCTAAAACTTTTAAACTAGTCTCTCATCTAATATCGAAGTTGATTTGAGATTTCAATGTTTCCTTTCAAATTAATTTTTAGAAAAGAAATATTATTAAAAGTCTTAAAGTCTGATATAGTAGCATTCAATTAACTGAAAGTTCTTTAATGTTTGACTACTGAGCCATCTAATTTATCTCAAATTATTTTTTAATTAATCTCCTAATATAAAATTCATCTGATAAAAAGAAAGTTATACACAGGAATCTCTCAACGCCAACGAATGTGCTTCCTATCAATTTTTGCTAGTTTAGAAACAATCATACATAATCAACTTTACCAGTAAATAAAACTTGACAGCACAAACTTCCTCCGATTGAAACTTTGACCTTTCATCCTTCCTACTAAAATAAAAAATTAAATGATATAGAAGGCAGCCAATTTAATGACTCACTCTTCCCATTTACTAAAGCAGCATTTGGTGGACTATGGCTTCCTTTGAGCTCCATCAGATAAGCAATCAATGTCATTAACTGGATAGTCTTGCCAAGGCCTATCTCCCTCATCCGTCAATACTCCAATCAATTTGATGTTACACATGGAATGGATGAGTCCAACAAGCTGATAGTCCAGCTTGGAACCTTGAGAGGGGTTGTGTTATGACTCGCTCATCACATGAAACAAGTATATCACTTGTTAGTGTAACTCGTTTTGGAGGATTCATTTAAGAGAACCTATTATTTGTCATTAGCTCCGCTCCTCCTTCTGATCCCCCCCCACAAAAAAAAAAAAATCTCATCACAATTTTTCATCTTAAAGATTCCTTTCTATTAATCTAGGTAATAACAAGATATCAAATAACTCAAAAAAATTATCATCCAAATTCTTTTATCCTGAACGTGATCAATATTTTGATCAATTTATCCTTTTGACCTTTTCTCTTGGTTTTTATTTGCTCTTATAATCAATTATCTTCAATAATATTTTTGGTACCACCTCTTATTTGACGATTATCATAAGCATAAAAATTATCTTTATACTATTATATAAAAAAATTAATATCAAATTTTAAAATAAAATAATAATATATTTAAATTACGATGTATATCTTTCGATACTGCTTAGAAACATTTTATGTGATCTATAAATGTACCATCTTCGTATTCGAATTCTATAGTGATACCAATCTAGAGAGAGAATTAGACTCCTCTTCTCCTCTGTTATCCTTCAGAGAACTACTATAATAGATAGATTTAGGGACAAAGAAAAGATAAGGGAAGATCTATAATTTCTAATTGACTTGTTCACATGACTAAAGGGTGATGAGAGAAGATATGTTATCTCTCAATTATGTCATGTATCCTTATATTGTATTATGTTATTTAGTCATTATGAGATCATATCTATTTATAGGTGAGAGTAGAAGGTCTATGATAAGTAATTAAGAGAGACTCTCCCATCATGGTTATCTCCGTAAGATACACAAGTGTTAAAAATTAAAAATAAATAAAATAAAATTCATTTAAAAATAATTTTACCTAATTGGATTCTAAACTTTTTAAATCATTTATAGCACATAAATTTTAAAAAATAAGTCAATAAATCTAATGAATATAATAATTTTATATTAATTCTGATAGTAATATGAATCATAGCGATTGTATTTCATCAATGTCATATTTTCTTCTATATACAACAATACTATTAGCCCTTCCTAATGTAGTCCAAAATGGCCCTTGTAATTTATCTTGTCAAGACAATTATGTTATCACATTCAACCATAATATATACATATATAAATATGAATAAAATAGTAGAAACAAATAATTTTAAATACGTAAGCAAGAATATTAATTACAATATCCACTTAAACATGTATCACCATATCTTTTATGGGTTGCTTACAAATCAAATCATAAGAACATATTTTTTCAAACACTCTAGATTGTAAGTCCTAATTAAATGAATCATTAATCAATATAGTAAAACTCAAGTTATTAATTGATATTAGTTATTTTTAGATAATTTTTAATGTATAAAGTTGCAACATTACTTATCAATGTTAGAGAAAAAAGCTACTATGATATATCACAAAGTATCTTTAGCGATTTGACAATTGAGTCTAACTACACTAAGTCTAGATCAAATTTCACAGACATAAAGCTTGATTAGTAGTCTCAAAATATTCTATAAAATCAGCTTCTATTATTAATAATATAATTATATATTATTTTACTTTTCTTATAAATTATCCCTCCAATTGATATAGATATAAATCGTAAAGTGGACTTCCTATTATCAAGGTAATTTACAAAATCAGTTGTGAGCATATAATCTTTTATCTATTCTAGATAATTTATTACTTTCTTTATAATATTTTAATATTTTTATTCCTAATAACTCTAGTATTTATCCAGTATTTTAACTATAAAATTGATATCTAATATAGTATAGATTTAAGCATTAAATAGACCTCCAATTGTGCATATATAAAAAATATTTTTCTTTTACCTGATTCTTTTCTAAGTTATATTTTTTTTAGACACTTATTTTGATTGAAACTTTTACTTTTATCATTTGTTAAATAAAATTTTATATTAAATCTCTCTAGGATTATATCAATATATCCTTTTTAAGATTGGTTTAGCAATCCTTGTGATCTATCCTTAAATATTTTAATGCTAATAATATAATATACCTCATTCATATCAATTATTTTAAAATTCTTAGTGAATAAATTTCTTAGTTCAATACAATAAACCAATAACACTATTGGCCAGCAAAATATTATCAATATTTAAGACAAATATAATAAACTTACTTTTGCTTATCTTTAGATATAAATACTGATCAATAATATTTTTCTTAAATCTAAAAGAAGTAATGATATCAAGAAACTTTATATATCATTGTTTAGACACTTGTTTAAGGTCATAAATAGATTTATTAAATTTATATACTAAATTTTATATTTCTTTTATTTTCTTTATAAATCATTTAGGTTAACACATATAAATCTAGATCCCTAATCGGAAAACTTATTTTCACATCCTTACGATCTAATTCAAAATCATAATAAATTACTAATATTATGATAATTTTTAAATAATTTATTTTAAAAATAGATAAAATATCTCATTATGGTCGATGCATTCTTTATGAGTAAAACCTATACCACAAGTTTGGTTTTTATTTCATTTGATATTATTTTTTATGTCATGTTTATGTAATATATTCTTTTATATTATTAGGTAATTTGACAAGCTCTCAAATACTATTTTTATCATTAATTTTAACTCTTTTTTATTACATCATATCACTTTTCAAAATCGTTACTTTTATTTATTTATGAAAACAATGAGGGATCCTTTTGATGTATATATCATAATATGATTCTTATATATATACCATATAATAATTAAAAATGATATGTATCCTTTCCCTTTAGAATATTCTAAAATATCAATTGTGGTTCACATTTATCAAATTATTTAATGATTTGAGTAACAATAATCTCTATTGTTAAAAGAGTATCAACCTATATCTCCTTAATGTTAAGATTAAATTTTGATATTTTTGCTCTTACTAATTTGTTATTTTTTTAGGAATCTTGCATTACTAGATTCAACTATTCTTGTACTATGATTAGGGTAATAAAATATGCATCCCTTTTAAAAATAGTCCTTGATTTTAATTTTCTTTCATGTGAATTAAATATCCTTATCTCTGTGGGATTAAGTCCTAAACGTATAAATATTTTAAACAGAATTTCTTATCAATACATAACTAAAAAAAGTTAATAGAATTGACTTACTAGGAACCCTATTTAAGATATATATAATTGTCCTTAGAGCTTCTTCTCACATTAATTCAGGTATAGAAAAATAATTCATCATGCTCCTAATCATATCTATAAGAGTATGATCTTATCTTTCAATAATCTTATTCTGCTGTAGCATATCTGGTAAATTATACTAAGCACAACTACCCTACTCTTCTAAGAATCTAGAAAAAGTACTTGATCTAGTTTATTATAACTACCATAAAATTTTATCATCCCTATCATATATTATAATTTTAACTTTTTTATCTAATTATCCCTTGACCTTATTTATATATATCTAAAAGTATCAATAACCAAAGACCTTAGATGAATTAGATATAGATAGTCATATCTTAATAGGTTATCGGTGATAAAATGACTCTTCACAAAAATAAAAATATGGAGTGACCCAAAGATATAAGCATATATAATCTCAAATAATTTGTGAAACTATGTTTCATCCAAATATTTGATTATAAGATTATTGTAAATTCAAGATTCATATTAATTCTGTATAAACTATCGTACATAATTCAAAAGTTAACTTTTATTGAGTCTATATGACCACCAAGAGAGAAACAATATTATGACAATTCTAGATAAACTAAATTTCTATAATTATAAGAATATAGTACGTATCCTCAAATTCATCAAATGAATTTTCTCTAGGAATTGGCGATAAGTATTAACTATTATTGCTTTGGCTTTAAGATAATTTCTTATAATGATGAATATTTTTTATAAGTTTTATATTAAAATAAATTTCTATTATTGGTAACATTTGTTGAACGTTAGAATTAATCCATTAAGTATTAAAAAATATTTTTTATAGCATTTGACTTAAAACATATAAAGGTCATATTTATACCTCTCCTTTTCAAACTAAATTTTATAGTTCTTATACATATGACTTTCCTGATCATAGAAATAGCACTTTATTATGAAGTTTTTTTTTATGGATTTATATAGTATTTATAAACTAAGGTGATTTATACTATAACTTTCTTTTATTATTACCCATTATTTGAGTAGCACTCAAAATATTACGAGTCTTTCTTATTTTAATCTAAATTCTTTCTAAATATATATACTAGTAAGCTCATTTAAGTTTCACTTATCCTTAATTTTATTATAGTGAATTTTAAATAAGTCAAACTAAAAATAAAAATAAAAATAAAATAAATTATACGAGTAAGGACTCAATTATATTCATGCTAAATGTTATTGTGCTTATAACTTTATGAACCCTATTGAGGATATAATTTTGAATTCCTTAAATACTATCATATTGAATTTTAGTTATTCTTTTATTAATATGTCAGTCAATAATTTATCAATAAATTTAAATTGATCTTTAAAATATTTTAGTGTTCTAATGACTATAATAAAGTATAAGTATTATTAGTAATTATCATAAGACTAAGGCTTTTATATTTTTTATCAACTAGTTATCTTAATTATTTGTTCTATAAAAATTTTTAATAATTAAGTTTGTGATCCTTTTAACTAGTCTAATCAAAGTCTAACACACCTAATGTAAATTATGTATGCTTAAGCTAACTTTAATAAATTAATAAATAAAATATAATGATATTTATCAAAATACAATGAAAGAAGTACCATTGTAATACCATAATATTAATACTTTGAGTTTGTCAAGTGATATTGAACTATTGATATCATCTCTCTTTCACCTTTGGGTGAAATAACGATACAACTAGTATTCACACAAAAGTATTTATGTATTAATACTATCCTCGTAGAATAGTTTTACTATCTTTAGTTATACAACCATAAATTATAAAGATATCCAAAACAATATCATCATACCACATCACATAGTTATTCAAAGTAGATTCTCTCTTGAGATTATCTAAATTTCTAATTATATGTGTCATCATAAATATTAATTTTTAATATAATTTCTAATATAATTTATTAATATAATTTTGTAAGTTATTAGGTTAACTACTTTGATAGTTATAAGACTAATATAATAAAATATAACTTAAAATATCCTGACAAAACCTTTATTATAAATTATATCCCATAAGCCTATTATCCCATGCCATTTTGATAAGTACTACTATGATAAAACTTAGAAATATAAGTTACAAATAATATTCATCAATTTCTTAATTTAATTTATGCTAAAATAATTTAATAATAAAATAATAACTATAATAATTATTAAATATTAATTAGCAACAAAAAAAACTCATATGATAATTATAATCATGATGAAACATAAATTATACCTTTATATAAAAATAAAAATTATATAATAATTTTAAATAAATATCCAAGAATAATAATTTGAATTTATCACATATAAAATTTAATCAATAAGTCATATGAGAAAACTGTTGAGATTGAGTTGGCACTAAGGGGGGTGGGAATTAGTACAAAAATAACTCAGTTTCAAAAATATACTTGAAGTAAAAAATTGAAACTAGAAATGGTTTTCATCAAGATCAAGTTAGAGACATGATTAAACTTAAGATCGAATGAAAAATCTTGATTTAGCTATTGAATACTAAGATAAAAAGCAAGTAAAGAAAGGCTCACAAGTTTATAGTGGTTCGATCATCAACTTGACCTACGTCCACTTCCTGAGTCCTCCTTTATTGAGGCCCGTCATTGTCTACTAACAATATTCTTCCATGGGTGAAGATAAAAACCCCTTACAACTGTCTCCTTTTCACAAGCTCAAGAGAAAAACTTTTACACTCTCATTTTTATAGGTTCAAGAGAGAAACATTTACAATCTTCTACTCTTCCCTTAATTTTACTTTTTACACTTGAAGCACATGGGAAGCTCTCAAATTTTATAGAATTTTAACCAAAATTCTAATCACTTTTCTTGCACTTTCTTATCACTTTTGACTCTTTCATGCAAGAATACTTAGAGTATTTATAGACCGTAATTGACTTCAGAAAATGGAACCAAAATTTAAGCTTTATCGAAAAACCTAAACACGGGCGATACCATTGCCGGCACCGATGGTACTATCATCGATAGTCGCTCAAAAACCTAGGCGTCACCTAGGTAGTATCACAATCACCTAGATAGTACTACCACTTCCCACTTGTGGTATTATCATCGAGTAGCTTGAGAATAGTACTTTCTCATACTGTTTTATACCCAACATGTACCTCATGTTGACCCCTTTCTAGGCCAACGAAATGAGCTCAACCTGAGCTCAAATTCTAACCCAATGTAGACTTGGTTGCCTCATATTTAATTAATTTAGATTTCTCTAAATCTAACTCAATTAGGACTCAATTACAATGCTAACTATAACACAATACATAATTACAATCGTTCTTGTATGGCATGTGAATTGATCTTCCAAACTCCGACGAACTCCCGACGAGTCTGTCGATCATCTTTTGGTGAACTCCGGTCTCGACAAGGTCCCGATTACCTTCGATGAGCTCCTGATTACCTTTGGCAAGCTCCGCAAAACCTCGATCACATTCGGTGAGCTTCCTGCAATCCCGAAGTTTCCACTACATCGTTCAAACCTCGATTCAATGCCCGAACGTGACTCCGGCTCAACATTAGATTGTATTACCTTTTCACTATCGTAGTTAATACTATATCACTCATCTCTAAGACACATGTTAGATCATAAACCTATCAATTGATTTCATCATCAAGATCTATGATTTAACAATCTTCTCCTTTTTTATGATGGCAACCAATTGATGACAGAGTTACCTTAACTCCTCCTATGTATATGTCATAGGATAAATAGAGCAAATTTGAATTCAAAAGAACCCATCACTTTTAAATTCAAGTATAGCATTTATTAAAATTTTCATAATTTAACTATTTATGAAACCAAACATGATAACATTTTTAAAGTATTCATCTTCTTGGTATCATATGATAAATAATTTCAACCAAAATTATGTTTCATCAATCATGATACAACATCCATCTTCTTGGTATCACATAAAAATTTTAAATATTTCAAAGATCACAAAACATTATGTCATCAATTATGGCATTTCTCCCCCTTTGTTATCAATAAAAAAGAAAAAAATACTCAACTTATATTTGAACATTCTTAAATATTTATCACAACATTTAGTATATAAAGAAAGAAATCTAGTTCATTTCTCCCTTTGGTAAAATAAGAAGAAGAATAAGAATAGAGTTTAATTTATTTCTCATCAAATTACTTTCTCCCCCTTTTTAAATAGCATAGAAGAAGGGGGGGGGCAGGGGTGGCGGAGATGTTAAAGATCCAAAAATTAAGTATAAAAAAATCAAATATTAAGAGAGAGGGATATATGTTCATGAATCTAAGAATTAAAATATTTAAAAAAAAGCTCAAAAAGCTGAGACATCCAAGAGGAATATAAGAGGTACTCATTACATTTTAAAATATCATCTCATGTAAGTATCAAGAAAAAGATCAAAAAATCCAAAAAATAATATGACCCAAAATCATGCATTTGGACTTAATAAAAAGCTCAATTTAAAAAATTAAAAAATCCAAAAAAATATGATAGTAAATCAAGCTCAATTTGCAAATCATGCATTTCTCATTCATTTAGAAAATTTAAAACCTTCTACTAAGTTAATTGTTCCTCATTTAATAATTTGTTGCAAGATAGCAATTTTATCATATCTAATTCTCTTCTTTGTTTATCATGTTTTAATTGTTCCTCATTCAATGTTGGAAGATTTATCACATCCAATTCTTTTCTTATAAAATCAAATTATTCTTCATTTAACGGCTTTGTTGTTAAGATAGCAATTTAATCTCCCCCTTCATCATTGTCAAATAGAAGGAAATAATATAATAGTACAAAATTAATTTTCAAGTCATTAACAAATACATATAAAGGGATTATATAATGAAAATTATGTCATTAAGGATATAATATGAAAGATCTATTCGCAAGCATCAAAAGACATGATTTATTTTAATAAATCTCTCCCTTTTTTGTAAATAAAGAAAATGGGTCTTAGAAGAGTAAATAATCTTGATTCATTCAAGATAAATCTGAAGACATATAATTCATTTATATAATTCTTCTTAATAAAATAAAAGATTAATCTTGATTAAAAATCTTAAATTAAAATCGTTAAGATAATAAATCTCTTTTTTATTAAAAAGAATAAATTATAAAGGTTAAAATGATTTCCATAAAGGATAAGTCAAATGAAGAAGTCAATGGAAAGTTTATGCTCATTTAATTTTCAATCATCAAGATCATCTTTCTAGTTTAAGATGTTCGACAATAATGATATTACTTTATCTCTTTTTGAAAGCTTGATAGGATAGAGGTATTTTCACGAAGAATTTTTTTCTTTTTTTAATTTATGTGATTTATTTTATATAAAAATTCTTTTATATTTATAACAAATTCAAGCATTGTCATTTAAAACCAAAAATTGAGTTTCAAAAAAAAATTCATCAAGATCAATACAATAAAATATTTTCAACCAAGTAAAATATTTTCAAACATATTAAAACTGAAATAACATTTCCAAAAGAAATCATTAAGATCATTATAATAAAATATTTTTAAACAAAAACTTTGATTTATTTTAATTCAAATAGTTTTTCTTTCTTAAGTGAGTCTAACACTTTAACTTAGTGAAATGAGTTATATAATTTTCATTCTCATTTCAAAAATATTTTTAATTATTTAAAAATACTAGAAAATAAAACATGATTTTTCTCTTTTTTATTTTATTTTAAGCTCGGATTTAAGAATAATTTAACATTCAACAACAAACAACCTATTTCAACATACAGTCATCATAACATTAAAATTAATCATCATTCAACCTTTATAAGCTAATAAAGACTTAGTTAATACCAACATACAAGCCTAACATTCAATCATCATCAAAATTCCTTTTTCATAAATTTTAATGTAGATAATTTTTCATTAAAAATAGCTAAGGATTTTTTTATTCTAATTTATTTTTGCACTAGTATGCTATAACTATATATCATCAAAAAATGATCAAGATTAATTGTGTAACAATGAACCATCAAAATATTCTTTGCCAATAATTTTAATTTTAATAATTTTTCTTATTATCATTGTTTATACTAGTGGGCTTGAAAAGTATTTTTTATCTCAAGTCATGTGCCTTAAGCATCCACTTTTAAGACATCATTTAGTGCTCTTAGTCTTTGTTACGAGAGAAACCTATAAGAGAGGGGGCTTTGGTTTATGTACCCATCTAGCTTTGTGTCCTTCATGAAAATCTGTACCTAATTTAACTAAAAGCATTTGATTGTTTATGATTCCTTTAAGAATCATAGTCAACTTATATGGACTATACTTTCTAAATAGACATCTATAGGTAAAGTATCAACATTTACCACAAAACTTATATTTGTTCTCGGGTGAAAAATGCAATGTGGGTCCTCTAATGATAGTTAACTTTTGTTGATTGTTACCCATTAGACCAATACCTTCTTTCCTATGAACATGACCCTTATTGGCAAGGATCATGTTTAGATATTTATTACCTATTTTAAACTTTTCTAAAGTTTGTTATATTATAATATTTTTCTTTTTAATTACCTCTAATAACTCATATTTAGAATATGAAATGCATGATATCGATGCTCTATGCATGTTTTTAATTTTACTAGCAGGTAATGCATGTTCCTTCTTAAGTAATTTATAACTTTTATTAAGCTTCTCAAATTCATCAAATAGTTCATGAAATACATTTAACAATTCATCAAAAGTAAAGGAGGCTTCAAGTGAGTTTCTTACCTCATTATTAATGGCCATAAGCACGTAGTTATCTACTTCTTCTTAGTTGTGCTCTTCATCTTCGGAGTGCATTAGCTTCTTGTGCTCATAGCGAGAAGTTGTATCTATTTTAAGTTCATTTTTATATTTTTTATTTATTTTTATTAATTTATTTAGTTCTTTTATCATAAGTTCAAATTCATAGTCTTCATCACTTGAGGTTTTACTTGAGGAGTCATATGTTATTCTCAATGTCATGTCTTTTATGTTCTTTGGAAGGTGTTCATCTTTGATTCTCAAGGCAATGTCCGAGTTTTTCAAAATTTATCTTTGTAAGTTATTTCATTTATTTTTGTTTCTTTAATTTAGTTGTGCTTTCATGTATGACTTCTAAAGTATGCTATATACTAAAAGTCGAATCACAAGTAGAAACCAGATTAAACCTATTTTTATCTAAAGTGTAAAATAAAGCATTCATAAGCTTTGGCATTTAATGAAAAAATATGTCTTTCATGATTATTCCAATCATGTATAGGATTATATGACTTATGAAATATATTTTCAACGATATTCCACAAATCAAAATCTAACAAAATGAAAAAGATATTTACTCGCATTCTAATTTTCTAAAAGGTGTAGTCTATCTCATTGAACATAGGAGGATGTATAATGCATTAACCTTTGTTAATAAAAGAGGTTATTTACTCACATGGGTATTAATCCAATTAAATATAACCATGCTCTGATACCAATTATTAGAATCGAGTTGGCACTAAGAGGGGAAGTGTGAATTAGTGCAAGTGCAAAAATAACTTGATTTAAAAAATATGCTTGAGGTAAAACCCAAAACTAAAAGCATTTTTTGTCAAGATCAAGTTAGTGCATGATTAAACTTAAAACAAAATGAAGAATCTCAATTTAGCTATAGAATGCTAAGATAAAAAGCAAGTAAAGAAATACTCAGAAGTTCATAGTTGTTTGGTCACCAACTTGACCTACGACTTCCTGAGTCCTCCTTTGTCAAGGTCCGTCGATGTCCACTAATGATCTTTTTCCATTGGTGAAGATCAAAACCTTTTACACCTTTCTTCTTTTCACAAATTCAGGAGAGAAACCTTTACAACCTTCTCCTCTTCCCTTAATCGCTCACTTTACACTTGAAGCATATATGGAAAGCTCTCAAATTTAATAGAATTTTAACCAAGATTACAATCACTTTTCTTGCACTTTATTATCATTTTTTTACTCTTCTATGTAATAATATTTGGGATATTTATAGACCCCAATTGGCTTCAAAAAATTGAGCCAAAATTCAAGCTTTACCGGAAAACCCAAGTACGGGCGGTACTACCATCGACAACCGCCCGAAAACCTGGGTAGCGATAGTAGTATCACCATTTGGGCAGTACCACCATCGCTCACCGATGGTATTATTGTCGCCCATCAACGATACTACCATCAGACAGCCCAAGAATAGTAATTTCTCATACTATTTTGTACTCGAGGTGTATCTCTTGTTGACCCTTTTCCAAGTCAATGAAATGAGCTCAACCTAAGCTCAAATCATAACTCAAAATGATTATAATTGCCTTTTATATATATATATATATATATATATATATATATATATATATATATATATATGTAGTGATGTTTAGTTCATACCGAACAAGAGCTCTAACATTCGTTCACTAAAAAGAACTTCCCATTTTTAGCCTAGTTTCGCTTATAAAACACTAATAAAATAGAATAATAATATAATATAAAAACATATAAGTGAAAATAATAAGGCATTTAAGAAAGAAAGGTGGGAATGATAGGCTGAACCCCAAGAAAGTAATACTTAAGGGGAGCTAAAGAGTCAAGTAACTACTAGATGAAAGCAATGAATAGCAGACTCAAGGGGGAGTGTCTGTCCTGCCTTTACTTTCAAACTAAAACTACTACTTCTGAGATTGAAACCAGTGATTTTCAGACTTAAACAAGGGCATATACGGGAATAGAATCCATGCAAACAATACCTCAACTCAAAATTAAGAAGAAAAGAAAGGAGTTCAAGGTCGAAATCGCCGCTAACAATACTTTTCCGACCTCTCCTTGTAAAGAAAGGAAGGATGTAGGTATTGTCACTTTGAGTTTGGTTCGCCGCACTTATTTAATGCGAGTTTAATCTTGTCTCGTATAGAATTAAGGAAGTTCAAGTATTGGTAGCCCAGGTTCTATTCACAAAGACATTAGTAACAATAATAAATACAAAACTCAAAAAAGTGTAGCGGCCCTAGTTGTCCTAAGTGTAGCGATGGTGAAGCTGGGTTTGGGGTCAATGGTTAAAGAATCCAAGTTAGGATAACAAGGTTGAGAAGCAACAACAAAGCAAGGCCCATAGGCACTAGTTGAAGAATGTCACCGGAGAGTGTAAGAGTTAGAGACAGGATAGTTAGGCTCGGAAGCAGTAGAGCAGGACCTTGTTGCCAGTGGTTCCATTCTTTCCAGTAGCAATTGAGTAGTTGTTCTAATTAATATGTAGTAAGTATAATACCACTTAAATTAGACAACTGGCCTGCTTATACCCTATGTAGTAATTGAATATTGCTTGTGTCCGGACTGTTTCTTCTAGCTTAGATTCTTTTTAGTCGATTCAATTGTTTATTCTCTAGTTACTAGAACGATAACTGTCCATTCCTGTTGCTGACCTTCGAACTAAGCACTGCATCGAATCTTTATCCTATGCTCTACCTCCTCAATCGATTACTGTTTTCTTTCTTTCCTTTCACGCTGATACTTTCATAGCAGCTGACCCTCTCTCTTACTTGTGCCTGTTTCCTCACTAACATTTAAAGTCTGGACTGGACCCCACCTTGCTTCAAAGCCAGTTTGTAAGATATTCATCAAGCAGAAACTCCTCATTCGAAAGTAAATACTTTAATTTCTTATAGAAAGCATACGGTAAATAATTGAGCAAAGACATAGATAGCATCCCTTTTCAGTATACCTTGCTTCAAAGCCTGTACCTGATCAGTATTCTTCAACAATAACACCTACCTGGGTTCAGTGGGATAATCTATTGAGTAATCAGCCATAAGCTTTTGATTATCCGAAGAAGATCAAGAGCGAATAAGTTAAGGATCGAGCAAGTTCTCTTTCTACTCATTTCTCCAAGATCAAAGATGAGAAAACCTAGAGTATTTTCTGTTGAAATAGGAAGTAGAAATGAAAAACCAAATTGATTCACTGATCCATCGTCAATTTGTACATGTGAAGATAGGAGGATTTCCCTCAACTAACCTACTTGATTTTTTCATTCAGTTGGAGAAATCATATCTAAATCCTAATTTAATCTTATTTAAATTATATCTAAATCTTAACTTAATCCTATCTTCTATCATGCCCCGCAAGATCGAGCTCCTGTAAGGACGTCGATCTTGAACTAAGGACGCTGATCTTGAACCAATGACAATAAATCTGAAGGAAGAAGTAGACGATTCTGCTGGAGTCAAATTCGATAATTTGACTAGATCGGACTATCATGTCCCTGTAAGATCAAGCTCTTGTAAAGGACACGGATCTTGACCCGATGTCAGGAGACCGCTGTGTTATCAACCATGGTGAAGGTCTGACGGCGGTTGACTTCGGCAGAGGAGACGTTGCTACAATTGGTAGATCGGCGGGTGAGAGAAGTACTACGGTCATAGATTTATTATCATTTGACAATGAGAAAGAACTTATTGTACCCTCTCGAGAGCATTGAGAGATGAGCGGTGTCTGGTACTCTCAGCAGAGAGAACAGAGCAACAGAGGCTGCAAGAGGGATGGTACCGACAAGCAGGTGTAGAAGCCATCGTATGTTACAGATGGGATAGGGAAGGTATCGTTGCTTGTTGGAGCTGATCCGACAGTGATGGTGCATGAAAAAGATGGCCTAATGCAGAAGGACGCCTTAGTAGAGGAATGAGAAAGCTGACATGGTCCAGCGGGGGAAGAGAAAGCTGACGCACCAGAAGTCTCTAGGTTTGAATTCACTGATCCATCGTCGATTTATACATGTGAAGATAGGAGGATTTCCTTTAACTAACTTAAGTGATTTCCTCATTCAGTTGAAAAAATCATATCTAAATCCTAATTTAATCTTATTTAAATCATATCTAAATCTTAACTTAATCTTATCTTTTATCACTTTCATTCCTTGATGGATTTTCCATCAGCACCAGTAAAGGGTAAGTAAAAAAATGAGATAGAGACTATAAGCCAAGTTAAAAGGGTAAGTCAAAAGGAGGAAGGAGCAAGGGTAAGTAAACTATTATATGGACTATAAGAGGAGCAAACTATCTTACTAAAAGAGAATGCAATTTCCGGAATGGAATTTCATATAATTTGCTCTTCTTCTCTAATTACCTGCGCTTCGATAGATAGTTCTCAAGTGAAGGTGCTAACGACCTATAACAAAAGACTATAGCTGTTGTGGTGATTTGTTCTAATGTGCTATTCTCCTAGATGTGGGCAATATTTAATTATGAGATATGTGTTCTATTCGCTTAGTTTTCAAAGTCCAACAGATAGGCTAAAAATAGATGAGTTTGCTGAAGGATGGTTATAGGTTCAAGGACGCAAGCTGCCCTTGCTTTTTTATCTAAGTATAGGCCCGGCACTCCCCAACTCAATTCGATATTTCCCCTCTTTCGATCCCAGGCTCCTGCCTTAATTGCCTATGCTCTAGTTGAAGCCTTCTACTCTCTTTCGTAGATGATGAACTATAAGACTCGCACTGGTAGTAGTAGTCATGAAAATAGAAAAAAGGAACTAAACTAAACAGCAGAAGAATAGGCAGGGAAATCCACTCTTAACTATCAAACTTACCCCCCACACCAACACGAGTAGCCTAAAACAGCTTGTTTCTTTATAAGGCATCCAATGTGCGTAATAGGACATCCAATGCCCAAACCTTCAGATCCATTGAAAAAATCTTTCACAATCATGATTTATTATCCTTTTATTGATTTTCATTCTTTTAACTAACGGTCTTGAACCTCTCGCTTACCGTCCCCTTAGCCTTACACTTATCGTCTTACATGTTTTATCTACTGATCTAGATCCTTACTTTAAAGCCAATGCCCTTGTCTCTTACTCAAAGATTAATACTATTTATTTGGATTTAGAATATGATGTTAAGAGAATCAAACAAGTGCTAACAATACTCTTAACTACTCCCTTTGGAACTAAACTATCAAAAGCGAGACTGAAGCTATATTGACTATCAGATGCAACTAACTCCTATTAGACTCGGACTGAAACACTACCCTAACAGATGGAACTGTCATTCCTTTCTTAAAACTGGATTGCACCTTCTATTCTTCCATTGTTTACTTACTTTCTGTAACTACATAAAGATCTGGATCCTTATCCTTGCTTTACGACTTTGATCCCTCTCCAACATCAATTGTTATAGTATATTAAACAGCAATCTTTCTATAAAGTGGTGTGATGTAGAAGGCTCCAGATATTTATTTGAATCTATACAATTTAGATATCATGACTCAATTTACCTTGTCTTCACTAGCTCTCACTATCTTTCATACGAACTATTACGACGTGAACTCTTGATATCCCTAATCCCTATATCATGAAGTCCTATCCTATGCCTTGGGGTTAGTCTATCTGGCACAATAATTTCTAAGGTCAGGTATTTAGATAATGTTTGATTTTATTGAGGCCTATGTCATATGTCCTAGTACAATTACTCGATCTTTCCCACCCTATTGGAATGATAAGAAGAAAACTCTATTCTTCCCAACCGATGATTTTGTGGGTGTGTATTATAGCTAAGAGCTAAAGTTGTAAGATTATGTGGCCCTTTATTAATCGAATAAGATATATTATGGATTATTTAGATTCTAATAAAAGATATTAGTAAATATTAAATAAAGTCCATATTATATTGGGATATTTTAGGGGATGCCCTTGATGGAAGGAACTCTCTTAATAACTTACCCTAGACCCTCTACTCTCATTTATAAATAGACAGGACCTACTATAAACCCAATGCACGACACAACAAAGAACGACAAAAGGGTGAATAGATCAAGAGATTACAGTTATCCTCTTGATCTAGATCAAGAGATTACGGTTATCATCTTGATCTCCCAAAACCATCAATTAAGGTAGTCATGTGAAAGGATAGGAAGAGAGGAGAAGAGATCTAGATCTATTCTAGTTTCTCTTGCAGATCAATACCTCGATGTTATTTAGATCTTTCGGGCAGTGCTCTTGAAGATCTAATTGGATCTCAATTAGATGGCATCTAAAGGTACACATCGTAAACAGATCTAGTATTATTTGATTTCAATCCTGGCATAATAGTTTTTTTCGCATAATAGTTTGCATGATTATAGTATTTATGCCAACAATTGGTATCAGAGCTTAGATTTTGAGATTAAAAATATTAGATCTATTATTTTTGTTTACGATGCATTGATCTGAATATCTTATTGATCTGTTTTCCTATCTGTTAATTTTAATCATTTGCTTGCAAATGATTCTTGATTGTCGTTGTGTGTTAAAGAAGCAACAATCTTACCACGTTTTTTTTTGCCGGATGCACTGCGGACGATGTATGCGGGAATCGCGTGGCCTCCGCTGAGCGGCAGCAATCAGCAGAGGCCGCAAGGCCCTCGACTCCACCGCATGCCAACGGCCGCGTCTAATCACGTAAATTACAGTTTTACCCTTCAACTGGATAGGATTATTTATATTTTTACCCTTGTGATTTATTAATCCTATAATCTTTAAAAAAATCTGTAATTCTTATATATATATATATATATATATATATATTTTGAATTACAGTTTTATCATTATAAAATTAAGAAATTTTGGTTATTTTCTTAATTATAAAAATTGATCAATATATAATCTAATAAAATTTAATCATGATTATATTTTTTATTATTTAATGATTATATTTTATTTTTGATCAATTTATTTAATCAGACTTATGGGCTTCTCCAATTAACTAAAATTAATCAGTTAAAAAAATTATAAATTATTATTTTTTATAGTTTTCTCATATGAATTATTAATTGCATGTGTTAAATCCAATTATTGATTTTTGGATATTTATTCAGTTATTTACATGCAAATATTAGTAATTATGAAATAATATTTATTTTTCACATAAATACATGATTTATGTATTATCGTGATTACAGTTATCATATGAGTTTTTTAGTTTTTTATGTTGATTAAGTGTTTAATTTTCATAATCAAAATTAATCATGCATCACTTTTCTCCATCGTTGATTGGATCATAACTTCATCAATTGATTTTATCATCAATATCTAAGATTCAACAATCTTCCTCTTTTTGATAATGATGACCAATTGATCCTGAAGTTTTAACTAAACTTCCCATATCTATATACCATTTTGAAATAAAACAAGTTAAAATTCAAAAAATTGATAACTTTTAAATTCAAGTCGAAACAATGACTTCACATCATGCATCATAAAATCATGAGTATTGCATGCATAATTTCAAAACATCAAAATACATTATACCATGCATGATTTAAATTTCAAATCATCATCATATCTTCTTCCCCTTTGTCATCAATAAAAAAGAGAAAAGTGCAACTAGCAAGTTTTTGAACCATCTAAGCTAGCAAAAAAAATTTTTTTTTTTTGATATGCAAGTTAGCAAGTTCATGTTTCTTTTTCTCCCTGTTATCATTATCAAAACAAAAAAGAGAAGGGAAGGATTCAATGGTGCAAAAATTTACATCAATGTCATTACATGAAAAATGATATATCAAGTCATGAAAATCAAAAAACCAAGAATCATTTTAACAAATCTTTTCTTTTGTAAATAGCAAAAGGAAGGAATCATAGGAAACGATCTTGATTTAAAAAAACTAAAATATGAAAACTGAGAAATCAAGATAATGATCCAAAAATATATATGAAAAGAGTTCATATGTTTGGAAGATTCAACATGCCTATCTCTCTTATAATTAAATCAAATTGTTCCTTATTTTAATGTTTAGTGAATATATACTAATTGATGTTTTGTATCAATAAAATCTAAAGATATATCATGATTATTAACATTATTTCTAATAAAATAATATCTAATATTAATATGTTTAGTTCTAGAGTATTGAATGAGATTCTTTGTTAAACAAACAACACTAGTATTATCACATTCTATAGAGATGATTTTTAAATAAAGTCCATAGTTTTCTATAAATAAATTATACACAACATAATTTTATTTCTTAAAAGACCAAGAAATAAGTACATGACCTAGGAGTTTACATGTTCTATATGTGCTTTTTCTATCTATTCTACATCCAACAAAGTCAGCGTCAGCATAGGAAATCAATTCAATGTGTTAGCTAGTGAGCTTAAAGAAATATGTTGGATCTCTAGTCATGTGCCTCGAGCATCCACTGTCAAGGTACTATCTATTACTCCTAGCTTTTGATTATAGATATATCTACAAGAAATGGAGGTTTGCTTTAGGTACCCATTTAGCTTTAAGACCCTTATGAAAAGATCTACCTATTTTGACTAAAGGCGTTGAGTTTTTTATCGTTCCCTTAGGGACCCAAACTAATTTGTATCAACTATATTTTTAAATAAATATTTTTATAAGCATAATCTCCACATCTACCACAAACATTATAGATTTCTTACTAAACTAAATATTTCTTACTAACTAATTTAAACTCATCATATAAATCATTAAAAACATCAAACAAATCACTTTTAAAGAAGATTCATTTGAATCACATACCTCATTGCTGAAAGCCATTAATGAGTAGTTCACTACTTCATCTTTATTGGTTTATTCTTCGTCTTCGAATACACTCGATTCGTCCCAAGTTACCTTGAGTGCTTTCGTTTTCCTTGGTAGCTTCTCCTTCAATTAGGGACATTCACTTTTGAAGTGTCCTAACTTCTTACATTCATAATAGATCATTGTGTCATTTTTTAGTTTATTTTTATTCTTAGTGTCTTATTTTGCAAGATTTGTTTTATTTTATTATGAATTTTTTAATTTTCTTATTAAGAGTGGCAAGCCATCATCATTACTTGAGCTTTTGCTCGAGTGATCCTCTTTAGTTCTAAGTGTCATATCCTTCTTATTCTTTAGAAGGTTATTCTCATATTCATCATGTGTCATATAGGTCATCTCATAGGTCATTAATGACTCGATAAGTTATTCAAGCGAAAAACAGTTCAAGTCCTTTGCTTCTTGAATTGTAGTTGCTTTTCTATCACAGGATCTGAGAATTTTATTAATAAGGTCAAGATTAGTAAAAGATTCACTAAGAGTTTTCAAACTATTGATGACATCCGTAAAATGGGTGTACATATCTTTAATGGTTTCGCTTAGTTTCATTCGAAACAATTCAAAACTAGATATCAAAAGATTAATCTTAGACACTTTTAACTCTATTAATGCCTTAATGTATGACTTTTGAGTGTGTATCAAATCATATGAAGTTTCATATATAGAAACATGATTAAATTCATTTTTATCTAAAGCGTAAAATAAAACATTCATAACTTTCACATTTAAATAAAATAATTTTTCTCTACATTATTTCATTCATTTATTGGTCTAGAGGATTTTTGAAAATTATATTCGATAATATTTTATAAATCAAAGACCATAGAAATTAAAAAATCCTCATTCATATTTTCTAGTATATGTAGTTTGTCCTATTAAATATAGGAGGACGAGTGATAAAATGACCCTCTTAATTATCAGAAAAAGCTATTTAGTTTCTCTTGGGTGTTAAATCAATTGATAAAAATTTGACTCTGATACCAATAGTTATGACCGTATTAGCACTAAGAGAGAGAGAGAGAGGGTGGGGGTGTGGTGGGGGGGGGGGGTGAATTAGTGATTTCATAAAATTATATCGATTTGATAATTTTGTTTAATGAAAACCGATATCAAAAGTATGCTTTAACTTAGTGTTGTGAGAACTAAATTAGTAAGCAATACGAATGAAAAGCATAAGGAAAAGAGCACACCAGATTTATAGTGGTTCGATTATTGTAACCTACGTCCATTCTCGATTCCCCCTCCATCGAGGCCAATGGCATTCACTAACAATCTTCCTTCAAGAGCAAAGATCAAATATCCTTTTACAACCCTTACTCCTTTCACAAGTTTAGGAGAGAAGTCCATATTAGGTGACAAGCTCATGATCATCCGGTGACTTGCATCCGTGATGTGCTATACACCTACTAGATATATATATATATATATATATATATATATATATATATATATATTTGCATACGATCTTGATATATATTAAATATGTATGTGTATGATACAACATATTAGGAGACTGATACAAAACAAAAACCCCTCCTACGATAATATTAAGTCGGTAAGCGTGAGACAATAAGATTGACTCATGGCCTTTCATCGTTATAAGAAGAAATTGAATCACGACATAGGTTAAGTTGGTCGAGTCACTCGAGGCTCACCTATCTATGTGATCGAGTTCTTGCTTACGATATATAGATATCACCAGTGACCAGCGGACATGGTATGACTTGGTTGAGCAATCGAAAGCATATCCATCGAATCAGTCTCATCTTATAACGATGGTGATGACTTAACTGAACTTCATGGTTGGTCGAGCAGTCGAGACCATGATGATTCGAAGATCGAACATAACAGGAATCACAAGGAGTTGTGATTGGCAGGAGTTGCCTACATTTTAGGCTTAGTGTAATTGGTCGAGTCCCTCGATGTTGCACTAAGATATCGATTGGATCCCGATCCCCACTAGGAGTCTGCCGAAGACTTCCGTCTCACGTGTTGAGGGTGTTATGTGATTCGCTAGGAAAATAGTGAGAGTATATTAATGCTAGCTACAGGTGACTTGTAAGCCAATCACATGAGTGATGGCACGTGTGACACGTTATATGATCTTTTTGCTTATGATTAATATTGACATATTCTCACATTATATTATTTGTTACATATATATTGTGATGTCCTTCGTTCTGTGCAATAGGAATCAGATCGTAATGAGATCACGATAATGAGATTGATTCACCTTTAAACATAAATCCTAAATAATCTCAATCATAGGTTACTCAAGAGGGACATTGAGATAACTGGATAGATCGGTATACTATATACACATCCATATGATGGAGGCGGCTGGTCTCATAGCCACTTGTGTGGAGACACTAAGGATATAGTACAGGTGCTTATTGGAGAATGAGTTCACTGATTGATCCGCTTATAGAATGTTGTATGGTTAATGATACCTAATGTCAGACAGCAATTCCATAGTCCTAGTTATGTATCTGATCCTTAGACTTGAGACACCAAGGATGCCTTGTATGAGTACTCCTTTATTTGATGCCAGACTTACAGGTTTGGAAAGTTCCATATCTGGTATAACTAGTTATCGGGATTGGTAGCCAACTTTACGAAGACAATTGAGTGTCAATAGAGGATCATCCACTCTCGGTATCACGAAAGGAATATCCTATATGTGCATGCTTAGACAAATCCCTGGCCAGGGTCATTCGGATTGAGAGAGAAAGAGTTCTCCGATAGAATCCGAAGAGCAAGACAAACTGATTTTATATATGACCTGACAGTACCATGTCCAATATACAGTTTTTGGAATATTATTTAGATGAGGGATTATAGATACATGGTAACTGTAGATAGGCAAGTCTGACGGATTCGATCCCCCTGTACCATCTGAGGACTATGCCGTAGTGACCTAGTACGTCCATAGTCGTTGAGTCGAGTGAATTATTATGAGGATAATAATTCACTATATCAGAAGAAGTTCTGATGGGAGTGACTCACGGCCAGCTCGGTATCGGGTCTAGAGGGTCACACATATATAGTGGATGCTTCAGCGAATATAAGATTGGATGAAGGTCCAATTAGCCCCTATTATCATTAGATGAGACCCTATGCTGATGGGCTCCTTGCTTAATGCCCAATTAGAGGCCTAAGAAGATTATTGGATATAGATCCAATAATGCAAGGTTAGTGGGTTATTGGATGGAGATCCAACACCTACTAAGGCAGGAGTCATAGAATTTTTAGTGGCTCTCTATAAATAGGATGGGAGACTCATGGTTGATAGGTCAGCCTTTAGCCACCACCTCATATTCTCCTCCCTCCCTGAGCAAGAGTTGCAAGATCATATTGGAGGAGTTTCGTTGCAGAGATATATCGTGTGGATACCACTAGAGAGGAGGACGCTTGACCTCCTTCATCTTCTCCATCCAGATCCGGAATACAGGGATATACGATCTCCCTAAATAAAATCACTCTCTCACACATCATGATTTTATCGATTTTTACGTTTTTCTCACGATCCCAATATTTTGCACGACGATTTGATCTGTGTAGGAAACCGGTTTTTTGTTTTGATTTCTGTTGCACATGTGATGCACCCGTTGAGGTTTCACAACAATGGTATCAAAGCTAAGGTTTTCGTGCAAAAAATTGGTTTTAAACTATGTATGATGAGATTGAATCGCGTAGAACTGTTCTACGCACTTGTTGCAGCGATTAGCAGTGAAAGTAGGCACTGTCTGGGGGGGGAGGGGTGGCCACATGCATGTTATCTGCATGCAGAGGTGGTTGGCCACAACCAGGCCCCCTACAAGGGCGATCGACCATGGCCTGGCTACTTGCAAGGGGCGGTCATAGGGGCAGCACGCAGGCGACCACCGCGGCACGACTGACGGCCACCAGGGCGGCCGGCCGCGGCAGCAAGGGGTTGTCGCCCGCAGCCAGCCTTGCCGCAAGCAGGGGTGGAGGCACCGGTCACAAGGGTGGTTGCCGGCCGCAAAGGGCAGTCGCCGCCTGTGTAGGGGTAGCGGCGGCGGCGACGTAGTGAGGGTGAAGGAGGGTTAGGGCATCTTTTTGAGAAAAAGATAGTTATGTACCTCAGAATTTAAAAAAATCCAGCTCTATCCCTTTTATATAGAATTTCTTAAATGCCCTCAACATTTCTAGAAATTCTGAGGACTGTCCTCTCATCTAGAATACCGAAAACACCCTCAATAATTCTAAAAATTCGAGGACTGTCCTCATATACAAAATTCTAAAATGCCCTCAATAATTCTAAAAATTTTGAGGACTGTCCTCTCATCCAGAATTATAAAAATGCCCTTGATAATTCTAAAAATTTCAAGCATATCTTGATTTCCAGAAAAATAATTAATTAAATAGTTTAATTAATTATTATATATCTAGTAATCCTATATATGATGTGATGTGCATGTGATGTATGATGTGGATAGATGATCATGAGCCATGTGTTGTTATATGTGTAATTGTGATTATTATTATTATTGGGTAATGCTAGCTTGCGTTTTTCTCATTTATTGTTGGACCTGCGTGCCTGTGATTATTTGTAATTACATGAAGAGGCCCAACGGGAGCGTGGAGGTTACAGCGGAACCCACGATGTCGTGGCGAGAGATCACGACACATGTTGATGCAACGATCCGACAAAACCGATGATGACGAGATCAATAATCACAGGGCATGGAGATGCACCAATACACACATAGATCCTATTGTGAGTGATTAGGCCCATTGGCTCGAGCTTAATCATATTAGGTGACGGCTCATGTTATACACCTACTAGATATATGTATATATATATTTGCATGCGATGTAGATATATATTAAATATGTATGTGTGTAACACGACATATTAGGAGACCGATACGAAACAAAAAACCCCTCCTAAGATAATATTAAGTCGGTAAGCATGAGGTAATAAGATTGACCCACATGGCCTTCCATCATTATAGGAAGAAATTGAATCACGACATAGGTTGAGTTGGTCGAGTCCCTCGAGGCTCACCTATCTACGTGATTGAGATCTTTCCTACGACATAGAGATGTCACTGGTGACCTGAGGACATGGTATGCTTGGTCGAGTCCCTCGATGGCATATCATCAAATTAGACTTATCTTGTAACAATGGTGATGACTTAACTGAATATCATGGTTGGTCGAGTCCCTCGAGACCATGATGATTCGGAGGCCGAACATGATCGGAATCACAAAGAGTTATGATTGGTAAGAGTTGCCTACCTTTTGGGCTTAATGTAATTGGTCGAGTCCCTTGAGGTTGCACTAAGACGCCAATTGGATCCCGATCCCCACTAGGAGTTTGCCGGAAACTTTCATCTCATGTGTCAAAGATGTCACGTGATTCACTAGAAAAATAGTGTGAGTACATAGAAGTCCATATTTTAATTAGTATTTTTTGCTTACATGTTATTTAATTTATGCTATATCATGTTTGTCACTTGCAAAATCCATACGTGGCATACTTGATACCAACCGCCTCATTAGTCCAAAAGCTCCATAATTTAAGAATTGTTCTCACGGAAGAGAAAATCATATATGTCCTTAACATGATTATGCCCACGCTAGAGGAAAGGATAAATAAGGATGAGATCGCTTACTTTATGAAGTATATAGATAGTCCTAGAGGATAACCTGTGCATTAATCTTATGCTTCGGTCTTTACCAGATTCCTTTTTCTCACTTCATTATGAATTTTAAAATGAGTAAGTTTGAAGTGACTCTCCCTGGGCTCCTCAATATGTTGAGAAAAGTTGAGAGTACCATCAAGAAGGAGAAGCCAGTTCTCTATATTAGTGAGACCAAAAGGAAAAGAAGACCAGTAAGACACTTAAGAACGGCAAGGGCAAAGAAAGACCAGGTAAGACAAAAGTTGCCAAGAAAGACCCGACATAGGACAAAGGACAATGCTTCCACTACGGTCAAGACGGGCATTGGAAGAGGAATTGTAAGGACTATC